>JAZEWU010000002.1:2845551-2875033 GCA_036362915.1 Geotria australis
AAGGAAGTGACGGCCATCTTAGGGGACGCTGGCAGATTTTGCCGCTCTTAAGACTGCCTGTTTCACGACCTTTCAGTGTATTCGAAGCAGCCTTAATAATTTCATTTTTGTTGCTTTGGTTTTTAATAGTTGTTTTTTCTGTCATCGTTGACATGCCGTTCTCTCTGCAGCCCTTGTGCAGCGCTTTGTGACCCTCGGATGAAAGGCGCTCTATAAAATGCTATTATTATTATTATTTTCCTGTTGTTTTTGTGTCCTAAGTCTTATGACTCATCTCTATCCTTTGACTCTCAGTTTTCTGTCTCCCCGTTGTTGATATGCCGTTCTCTCCACAGCTCGGATTATTTAAAAAAAACAATTGTTGCTGATTTTCCGTTCTCTGTCGTTGTTGACATGTCGTTCTCTCCGCAGCCTTGTGCAGCGCTTGGTAACCCTCGGGTGAAAGGCGCTGTATAAATGCTGTTATTATTATAATGGATGTGTTAACATAAAAAAAATCATGAATACGCAGTAGTTAATACAATTACACATATTGCACTTCTAACAAACGGTATAATAATAGCCTTTTTAGGCATAATGGTAAGTGTATAAAATGTTAGTCAACAGTATGTCCCAAACAGCTCTACAATTATTATACTTGTAAACGTACACTTAAAGCTTAACACCCACAGTGCGGAAGGGAAAAAAATGGTGTGGATATGAAACAGCTGTCAATGCATGTCACCCGATCCCTTCAGAAACATGTAATAAAGCACACACACAGAAAACGGTGCTTTCATAGTCACAAGATCTCTCCCACTTAAAACTATAAAAAGCCACAAGGCATGGCAGGCAATGAATCTCTGGAAACAGACACCCCCATCTCACTGGCAGGTGAGCTGTTTTATTAGATATATTTGTGCATTTTTGGAAAAGCTGCATAACATTCTGATGTGCTCTAAATTACGTTTTTGAAAGATATTGCTGTGCCAAAACACATGGACAACGTAAAATATATAAATATACATTTTAACAACTTCCCCCTGCACTCACCCTATATTGGCAGCTGTCTGAAGAACGTAACATTTATTGTGGACTCTAAAGCATGTTACGTATGGGAAAACTGCACATTGTGATTTTTTTTTACATTTATCCACAGGAAAACTTAATGCATAAAGCTCAGGGCATACATATATAACGCAAATTATGTATAAGTGATTACGATAATCAAATGCAATATTGCTCCTCTTGCACAGACATATATAGTATTCCACGCATGTCCAAACAAACTGTTGTTTACCATCCCAGGGTCAGTAAAGCTGTGATTTATGAGACAAACGCAAAGACAAACACAGGCAGGACTGCTATTGAATAGTGCTGTACCTGTGAACAGCTGAGGAATCGATGCTGCATAAATTTGTTAATATTCATGAGCTATTTAACAGTTACATACATACAGACAAGCCTAAAAGTGCAAGTCCCATGAGAGATCAAGACTGATGTTGGCTTGTTGTTGAATATTAAAGCTCATTACCAATTCCTTTTTTAATGTGCAATTTAAATGTGTTATGTAAACAATTGTGTGTTCCATAAGGATGTACACCATATATGAAGCTTAAAAACGAAAAATATTTATGGCACAAGAGATATTGGAACAAAATAATTTCAGGGAAGGTAACCATCGATTTACAGTGGGGAGGCTGGGACATGGCTGTGTTTTTCCACGGTATACCACTCATATAGTCCACACCAGGGGTTCACAGTCTTTGCTGGACATGGGCCACTTTGGAAATCTCCTATCTCCCAGCGGGCTATCACATTCACAAACGCCATTTCATGGTAGTCTGTTATCGGGAACAGCCTGCCAAGCATCCCCTTGGTGGGCTGGTCAAAAGCACGGTCTGTAGTTGCACACCCTTTGCTCGATACACTGGTATCAAGCTACAGCAGCGGCTGCGTTGCTCAATCTTAAGCTATGCACAAGTTCGAAAAACAATTAAGCATATCCGTTGGAGGGAGACAACTGGAAAGCACACTAAGTGTAACGTATTAGTTATTTTAATACAATTGTAGAACAAAGACCCAAAGGCCCAAAACATCAAAGGGCCAGCAAGAAACAGCAAAATCATAACTGTTATAAATAATAGTTGATGTAGTCTTGAATTGAGCACGGTTATTAAAAGTGCTTTAGGAAAAAGGAAATTCGAGGGAATATCAAAGTGCAGCAGTGTGAGTGAAGAAGCAGCAAGAGATACATTATGACATACAGTGTGATGATTAAACATAGTGTAGATGAGATGAAGTAATCAAGTCTGGTCGACCTAAGGCAGTTATTGCACACTAACCAAAATTACAATTAAATAAAGAGGTGGACGTGAGCAGGTTGGAGCACTTTCAACAACATCAAATTCATAATGAAAATGCATTTTCCAAATCTGCTCGAAAAAGAGTTTGTATTCAGGAGAATTATACAAAATTGAAAAGTTTGGGGAGGCGCATGCTAGGATTCACACCAAGAGACAGATAGAGGAACATGGCTTTAGTCCCAGTCACCAAGGGACCTGACACGGGAGAACCTCTATACACTGGCACTAGCCCACGCGAAAGCGTGGGCTGCCGCGCCCTGTGTTATACGTATTTATTTAGCTTTAATTTGTTGTACATTTGTCATCTTCATCTGTTCCTTTTCTCTTTGGTTGGTGGTTTGTTTCTGTGTAACTTTGGTGTTTGTTTTTGTAGTCTGCCATGCTCTTGTTGCTTGTTTTTATTTGTATGTTTTGTGCGGCCTACTCCTGGACCAGTCCTGCCTTGCCTAAACTCGCCTCGCGGTGTCGCGTGTGGAAGTTGTTTCTGTTGTGGGTGGCTGCGTTTTTTGCTGTTGCGTGTGTCTATGTGTGTGTCCTTGTGCTGCAATGTTGATTGTTTATTTGGATTGGCGTTGCTTCCCCCTCGTGTCTGTCTCTCTGTCTTCCTTTCTCTGTGTCCCTATGTCTCCCTCCCTGTCTCCCTCCGTGTTTGTCTTTAAGGAAGTGACGGCCATCTTAGGGGACGCTGGCAGAATGTTGCCGCTCTTAAGATTGCCAATTTCACGACCTTTCAGTATATTCGAAGTAGCCTTAATCATTTATTTTCTGTTGCTTTGGTCTTGTTTTTTTCTTTCGTTGTTGACATGCCATCCTCTTCGCGGCCCTTGTGCAGCGCTTTGTGACCCTCGGGTGAAAGGCGCTATATAAATTGATATTATTATTATTATTATTATATTCAAGACAACGTATGTATTGATGGTTGATCTACCGAGCTGTGTCGACCGATCTTCCATACACGTTGGAAGCTTACAGTGTGTGAGGCGAAACGTCATGAGGGTGAGAGGGAGATCGCTCGACATGGCTAACCCGAAAGAACAGCTCTGAAAAGCAACCATCATGAATCGAGACCTAAAACCTACATCAGTCCAAAACATGTATTGTTAATGAAAGTGAGTGAATTTGGACAGGCTGCGCCACGAGATGGGATGGTGGCAACTGGTTGAGACTATTGATGGAGTGACAGCCAGTGAAGAGAACATGTCTGAGAGGACGTTAACTGCACACATGTCGCGATGATATCGGTTCATATGCAGGTGCTGGAGTAGAGGGATTATTCATCCCAGTATGATAATAGGTTGTGGTGGCTTGGGGAGGCCTTGATCCAGCAGGCTGATCATGACTGTATATTATCAAGTTTATGGATGTGATTAATATTTCACACGCGATGAGTTGAACAAAAGTGAACTCTAAATATTGGACGTGAACGTCTGTTTTAGCCGTCCATTATTTCCCAAAAATAAACTTAAAATTGTTCAATTAGTTGCAAACATTTATGGTATTTACAATGTTTATAACTTATTAAAAAAAAACATGTCACCAGTTTATGTTAATTTGAAGGCAGTAAATAACCTTAAGCTCTTTAAAAAATAAAGGCATTTTGGAATTTAAACATAAAATCTATCAGCATAATTGCTTTTATTTTCTACAAAAGCAGTTGTGAGGAACCATACACACGGCAGTGCACTCCATTTGGCCTTGGCGGCAACACAATTAGCATTCTGTTCAGAAAAAATGATCTAAAAGGGCACATGGGATGTAGATAAGGGGACACTTGGTAATTTAAGATAGGAAGGGGATGGAAAGCTGGAGGAAGAGTGGTATTCTTAGTTCACGCACAGGTCTACCACTCTTTTAATCAAGTAATACAACATCCAAACTTTTACTTTTCAAACGGCAACATTAAGAGCGGAGAAATCTGAAGGGTATTGCATGTGTGAACACATTCCAGCTTTCTATCCCCCTGTCTTGTCCATGCAAAGCACCAAGGGAGCTGAAGAATGAATGCGCCCACCTCCACAATCGATCTACCAGGCAAATGCGCTAGCTGTCACTGGTAAGCTGCACATAGAACTAATGTGGAGTCAAGGCCGAGCAAACATTTGCAGGGGGTTGTGAATGCAAAAAATAAGGTGCAGAATAATGATGAAAAGCAGAGAATGCTGCAGGCTATTATTGTTTACTTTGAAAAACATCAACAATCACGATATGTAACAGCACAAGAAATCTACAAAATGGTAATTTGTTACACCAAGGCTACTGCATTCAGACGGATGTGTGCACAAGTGCAAATCAATGACTAAGGAACAATCCATGTTTTTTCCACATCAATGTCCGCTTGTAAACACAATGACCTAACCTTCCCAAAAGGATCTTTACATTGGGATTTGGATGGGACACAAGCCTTAGCATTCCTTTCTAACTGCAGTACATTTTACTGGTTCAATACCCACTGACCAAATCCTCACTGTACTGGGCTTAAACGGCTGTAAAGTTTAAGCCAAGTGTTCTGCATCGGCATTGATGGTTTTAAAATTAAATGTGATTTGCACAAAAGCTTATGCAGACACAAACACACCTTAAACTACAAATCTAGGTGATAGGAAGGCAGGATGTAATTGCTTAGTGAAATCCAATACAGAAAAGAGCCCAACAAACCATGGTACCATCCACGGCTACTTACAAGCACGTGCACCGCTTAATAAATGCCGCTACAGTATTGAGGTGGAGGGAGTCCTTGTAGAGAAATGGAAGTGTCCCATCTTTTGGAATGGATATGACCAAACTTGACATGTATGAACTGCTATTTATAACATGGGTATATAACATGGGTATATAATGGCCAAACCAATGTGTGGCCACCAAAATATGTATACACTCAAGGCCGCTTCACGTGAGGCAACAAGAATTTCATACCTTTGAAAAGGTTCTACAAAATAAATATTACAATAATCTTGAGCATACGTGAAATAATTGGATACATATTAAAATCAATTATTACATATACACACTCACTAACAATTAATAGCACTGCCAACGACTATATTCATGTTTAAAAAATCAAACTAAAGCAAGTGGGAATGATATAGATGGAAAACGAAAAGGTGATGAAACTCCAATCACATAAATAGAAATTGAGTTTGACACAGCTTAGATTTTTGTAATTGGTAGCTATTAAGCAAGAGGTGACAGTGGGAGAAATGACATGATTTAATTAGAGTAAGAATACACTACAGTACCAAACATCTACATGCTTAATGTCTGCGCAACAAGGTTTATAAAAATACTTAATGAGATATTTTTTTCACTATGTTTTGCGTTGGGTATGCGGACATGTGGTAAAGAAACATCTTTTGTGAGTCAAACGTGAGGCTTTTGTGCACTGCTGCTATGATTCCAATCTCCCGAGTTTGATTCCTGGCCATGGAAAACACCAATAGCACCTGTTCCGAGACTTCTCAGGTATTAAATGGGTATATATTTTGGGTATGCACAGACCGTTGGTGGACATCAGCAAGAGTGTGGCACAGTGGAAACACACGGGCCTCGTGGCCTAGTTTGGGTTCCTGACTTGGGTGCCTTTCTGTGTGCAGTTTGTATGCTCTCCCCCGGTTCTATATGGGTTTCCTCCAGAATCTCTGGTTTCGTCTCATAGTTGAGTAAAAACAGGCAATGCGACTGGTCTTGGGCGAACATCCTGAGGCTAAAAATGTACCTGAAAATTACCAAATAGCAGCATTGCACCCTTATGCGAAAAACATGGCAGGACCCTGCTGAAAAACAGTCTTGGTGCGCGGTGAGACTTTTCTGTAATTTAGCAATCTGGTGAATCACCATGATATTCAGCTTTGTATCGGTTAGTGGATTTGGAGTTGATGGCTCAACATCTATGATTTTACATATTGTTTGCGTTGGTCAGATTGAACGTTTGTTGTATCGCAAGAATCCTGCACCCAAAGCATCTTTCTATCTATCTATCTATCATCATTGCTATCATCTTCGTGGTCATCTTTATCTTCAACATTATTTGTAATAATGCTAAACCACCTACGGCTTAACCGTTACAATTGAATGCCTTGGCGGAGGATCGAGCATCATGTGTATGTTTAGAAACAGATGAAGCCTGATTGGTCAGCATTGTGTTCGTGTGTATATTTAAGTGCAAGTGAAATAATCAAGCACACCTAGAATTCCCCGTGGCACTCCCCCAGCTGCTGACTGGTTGTGAGGTTTTTTTGCAAAAATGGAGCGCCACCCATTCTGCATGGGCAATGGGGTCAACAGTTGTAACATACAATCGGCACCAACCTTATCCTGTTTAGGTTCATAAATGGTGAGCCAGCTGTTTGGACACACAATTGTTTACATAGCATGTTAGATTTCTCAGTAAAATTGTACAGGAACGGCTACGAAGACACTCAAATAAAACTCGTTTTAAAATTGCCTTCCATCAACTCCTTCTACCCCTGTTGCAAGGATTAGGATTTTTTTATCAATCGCTAGTCCCATGGTTTTATTGACCCTTGCATATCTTGAGAACGTAATAATCAGAGTGAATGCACCACCAAGTGGATTATGCTATGACCTCACTTAGACAAACTTTAAAAAATGTTACTTGTAATGCAAATACGTTTATTTAGTAATATGCTTTCGATTGTTGAATGGTATGTTTGTTGCTCAATGGTCAATAAGAGGTAGCTATTAACAAATTTTATAAACTGTTCATCACGAAATAGTTTTAAAATGTGATTCTCATAAGGCCCGATGGTGTTAAGTGAAGACTCCAACCCTTATCATAATCAGTGTGGAAATGGGATCAGCAGAAAGTGCGTAGACCACAAACCTATCTGACCCCTACTGTTGTATTGTACTGCATACAGCCAAATGCTATACTCATTACACGAGTGTAATTTATTTTTACATGATACAATCCTTATCAAATATCCAAAGCAAGTAATGCATTCAATCTCCTTTATTAAAGAATGGGCAGAGCTTTGCTAGAAACAGACGCATTAATGGAGAGTTAACATGGTCCATTAATCAAATCACAATCTGCTCTTTATTGATGAGTATATCGTTTTTAATCACCAATTATACCCCGTTTGTCCTTTTGCTGTTGGCACTAAGGAGATGCTGGAGCATTCGAACACAAGATTATAAACGACCCAAGAAGATGCCAACTGTTCACACCACAGAACTTTCAGCATCTCATCACCAGGCCTCCTTAAAAACTTCCCTTCATTTAAAATTATGAACATTGGTTTTGAAAGGAATGATTCAATTTTCACTGCAAATGGTGGCATGGTTGGCATAGCGGTTAGCACTGTTACCTCACAGAAAGAAGGACCAGGGTTCCATTTCCAGCTCGGCTGCCTTTCTCTGTTTGGAGATCGTGCATTCTCTCCCTGTCTGCACAGTTTGTCGCCAGATACTCTAACAGTCCGAAGAGATGCAGCCTAGCTTAAGTGGCCTGACTAATTTACCCTCAGTGCCCTGCGATGGACTAGCGTCCCATCATTGGTATGGCCCTGCCTTGCACCCTGTGCCTGCCGAGATAGGCTCGGGCCCGACAGTAACGCTGTACAGGATTAAATGGGTTCTGATAAAGATGATGGTTTCCACTGCACTGTTTGACACTTTCCAAATTACATTTACTTGAACGTTGCATGTTCTTGTAAAGGATGAACACTACACATCAACAGCATTTATAAAGCGCCTTTCACCCGAGGGTCACAAAGCGCTGCACAAGGCTGCAGAGAAAACGGCATGTCAGTAACATCAGGACAGATAAACTGAGAGTCAAGCAATCACGATAAACCATAGGAATGCTGAAATTACTCGTCTGCCACGCGGACACGGGGAGAACATGCAAACTCCACACAGAAAGGCACCCGAGCCGGGATGCGAACCCGGGATTTTGCTGTGAGGCGGCAGCGCTCCTCACTACGCCACGGTGCCGCCGACACTTAAAAAACTGTGTTTACTTATAAAATGCACTTTGAAGCACGGTGCCCTTAACAGATGGCAGGTTAATTAAAACCAATTCCTAATCTTGAAGGCAATAACTTTGCTTACTTGTCTATAGCTAATGAGTACTGGATAGAGTAGATGGTGGGTAAAAAAATATTAAAGGGCTTAATTACCATGAGCTGCAGTGGCCCTAACCTTCTGGTATGTTACCCATCCCTCTACCCCATTCATGTAGTCACGAATAAATATCCGAGGGGCTTATTCCCAGATGAGACCCTTGCTTGACAAGGATGATAGATACCATCATAAGTAAAGCTAACTACCATGACTCTAAGCAGAAAATACAATGCTAATTACAATACAGCTAAAAGTTCTACTTTAAAATGACTTAATTTAAATTAACTTTTTTGATTGATGGCATCAGAGCGCAAACTTTATACATTTATTATTTTTCGTGTAAAGGCCTCAAAATATGCTTTAGTGCAATGTGCATTTTCGTCATCTGGCATGATTGTTAAATGAGTTGCTGCAGTTTTACAGCATTAAATGGCATAAGTGATATTGGTGTCGCTATGAGTGTTGTATTTTTCGATAGACTTAAACAGTATAAGTATGTTGAATAAAACTGCATTAGTAAAAATGCATGACAAGTGTGGTATTTATTTATAAAATATTAATAACCATAATACAGTGTTAATATTTAAGTTGGCACCTATTTTAAAATATGCATCACACTCAAATGCCAATACCTTACATGCGCAAAATACATTATACTATCTACTACCATGATTTACTCTGCACACTTCTTACTCAAATGGCTTCCGTAATTGCAAATGAAATAATGGCAAAGTTCAAGACATTTAATTTTATCCATTTTTTCTGCTGCAAGATCAACCATTTCTGAAGATAGCTATCAGGCCAAACGTTACTTTTAGACACAGCAATATGGCTCACAGCTAAAATTGAAAGGCAGCTTCCCACTTTCATCAGCAAAATTCATATTCTTAGTTTTGTTCTCGGAAGAGAATGATATTAAACGTATAAATCTAAAAGGTTAGTATACATATAAATTAACTTTGAATGAAAAATATATTAGCGGATAGCGAGAATAAAACCAATGTGGTAGCCACCGATGACATTACGTGTCTTATCGTGCCTTGTAGTGCTGTAAAATGGCACTGATTTACTCACATTAAAACTTGGCATTTAATATAAGTGAATAATTTAAAGCGTAAATGTTAAATATTTAGCTCCAGTACTCCACACGTGAAATGCAAAGTAACAAATTATATGACATATGTTGCATTTCACTTTCCTCTTCTGGGTGACGTTGTGGTCGTGGTTTGCATGCAAAGACAAAGATCCCCTATATAGCCTTAACAGACTGTAGGGACAAGTGCTGTTAGCGAGCACCTATGAAGGTCGACACGGCACACGAGGGGGTGGGTGACCAGCACCACGCCCGGCCGCCTTTGTCTCCCTAGTGGCGATGTTTACACACCGCACTAGGTACTTATTTGAGGCTGAGTCGACCTAGGGGAGGCCCAGGACCGGTTTCAGAAAATCGTCACTGGTGTTGGCCGTGAGCGGGATTCGAACTCGGGTCGCCAGATTCAATTCCTGGCCATGGCTAACAACTGTAGCTGGTGTTTGTTGAACCAGCCCTGATCTCTGCCCCTTTCACAATTCCACACTTACCACCGTGGTGAACTATGGTATTACAAACACATGACTGACTTGGTATACGGAGCCTTTAGCCATAAGTGGATGGAGACTGGATGGATTATTATCACAATTTATTTTAATGGCTATCTTAGAGTAGTCACAAAATTAAAATATTATTAATTCGATAACGGTATGTTTAAAAGTGCAAAATGGTAACATCAGATAATAATGAACCCAGTCAAGCCCACGGCTGAGGTCTGCAAACGATTGTCTTAACATAATGTTAACTTCTGCTAATAATAAACCATCCATTTTCTAAACCGCTTTTCCTGATGAGGGTCGCGGTGGCGGACTGCGGTGGGGTCGTGTCCATTACTGTGGCTGAAGTCACTATGGCGGTCAATCACCTCCGGAATGGTAAGGCTGCAGGCGTGGCTGCGATTCGTCCGGAGATGTTGAAAGCACTGGACAGTGTTAAGGTGTCGTGGTTAGCACGCCTCTTCAATGTTGCGTGGAAAGTGCGTTCAGTACCTCTGGATTGGCAAACTGGGGTGCTGATCCCCATCTTTAAAAAGGAGACCAGAGAGTGTGCTCCAACTACAGAGGGATCACACTCCTGAGCATCCCAGGTAAAGGCTATACCAGGATTCTGGAGAGGATACTTCCACCATTAGTCACAGATTCAGGAGGAACAATGCGGTTTCTGTCCTGGCCGGTGGAACCATAGACCCATCCACCCATTTTCAGAAACCGCTTAATCCTGTACAGGGTTGCAGTGAGCCGGAGCCTATCCCGGCAGACACAGGGTGCAAGGCAGGGCTATACCCAGGATGAGACGCCAGTCCATCGCAGGGCACCTGGGGCAATTTACTCAGTAGGCCAATTAACCTGGCAGCATGTCTTTGGACGGTGGGAGGAAACTGGAGTGCCCGGCAAAAACCCACACGGAGACGGGGAGAACATGCAAACTCCACACAGAAAGAAGCATTGCTATCCCCAATCATTCTACACTTAATCCCTCCAGCTCTCTACGTGCTGATAAAGCGCTATCGCCCAAAACATAGGCTCTAAAATACTTATTATTTTTGAGGCCATACTGTTATCGATTACTGTGTTGCGTTTTTTATTTGATTCCTAAAACTGCAGCATTGATGCTCATAAACAAGAAAATACAAAGGATGCATATACAACTATACTATATATATATGCGCTGCAATCAAATCACAAGAACAATTAATATTTTAGTAGACACACATACCATGCATAAAGCATACAACATATATTTCATTAGAGCAAAGCAATATCAATTCTCACTAGAAAAGAGTATAAAGTCAACATCTCAGCCGATGGGCTTTTCTCAAGATGTATGTATAGCTATATTTACTTTAACCCTTGGGTAAAGGTGATACATTTGCTGAGAAAGTATGCATGCATAATGCAATCCCTTTCATGTAATTAAGTCCCAATCCTCATATGATGTCTAATTACTCTAAAGCCCAGTCAAGCGCATCAATGTCACAACCTCCCAACCCTTACTTAGAAAAAGTACTCGGAAGCCACTGCCAGGCAAAAAATCGTTTGGAGCAGAGGCAGTGAAAGCAATGGGGATATGACCCTTGCTCTCAAGCAAGGCACCCTTAGAATAGGGTCACTTGGGCCTGTCAGTGGACTTTAGTGTTAAATTAACAGTCTACATCCAGGATAAGGAGCAACTGCAGGAGAAAGAGAGCTAATGAGGAGCTGGGAAAATTGTAGAAGACAGAGCTGCCAAGTGCAGTTGCTAAGAGCAATAAAGCAGATGCAAGTGGACTACTCATGGCAGGCAGTCTTTGGGGTTAAGTCAAGCG
Source organism: Geotria australis (assembly GCA_036362915.1). Classification (NCBI taxonomy): domain Eukaryota; kingdom Metazoa; phylum Chordata; class Hyperoartia; order Petromyzontiformes; family Geotriidae; genus Geotria; species Geotria australis. The sequence continues at coordinate 2,857,376 of JAZEWU010000002.1, forward strand.
AAAGGAAATGAACAGTGCACATACATTCACACATACATTACATTCGCATACATTACCATTCCCAAAATAAAAAAAAGTCAAACGTGCATAGAATACAATTTCTTTTGAGACGCATATTGCATATTTTTTGTAGCACTTTAACACCAAATCAGTAATAAAGGCACCTTAGTTTCCAAACTGATGCCGTAACTCGAAAATGTCCGCAAGTCAAAGCACTGCATTATTTTTACTTATGGATGCATGTATTGCACTGCAATCATCATATACACGCATAACTGCCGTAAATGAAGCATTTGTAACTAAAAGAAGAACCGTAGATCTTATTTTGCAAAAAAGGGTAAGGATACTAATGGCGCTAAAGAGCCGTTAATTCCGAAGCAAACGCCGCAACTTTGAGGGATGGTGGCAATGCAAACTGTCCGTTAGTCCGAAGTCCCGTAAGTCGAGGAGCCGTAACTCGGGCTATGACTGGACCTACTTTTCTCTACAACGCAGCCACACCGGGGCGGTCCCGAGCCAGGCCTGGCACGACTTAGGAGACCACAGGTTGTTTTTACATTGCAGCACTCGAGCCGTGCCACACATGCAATGAACCAGGCGAGACACGTGAAGATGATACGGTGATGCTGCTGTGGCCTCACCGTAAACTGACTGATCTCACTAATCATTATTATGGTTTGTACTGATGTAGGTTTTCATGGCTCAATTCATGATGGTTGTTGCCCTTCAGAGTTATACTTTCGGGATAGCCGCGACGGTTCACCTCCCACACGTTGGAAGCATCACCAGGCGAAGCATAATCAGGCGAAGCTTCCAACGTGTGAGGGGAAACGTCGCGAGGGAGATCGCTCGACACGGCTATCCCAAAATAACAGCTCTGATGTTAAGTGATTCAGGCCATCTGTTGGGTTAAAGGAATCGGGGTAATCACCAGGAATGGCTGGAAGTTGCTTCATCACCGTAATTGCACAAATGAAGACCATATTTTGTTGTTGACTAGTTTACAGTGTTGATGAGAAGTGCAATGGCGGTTGCTGCATGTTACGTAATAGAATTTACAAGTTGATGTGTCACAAATGTGGAAGTGCGTAGATCTTGCTGGAGTTTACAATGAGAAGTGACAATACAATGGCGTAATAATGCTTAATTGTCGAGATGCCCAGTAGTTTATAAATATGTTGGACTTGTGAACAAGGAGATTTCGCTAAAAACTTTCAGAATTTGCTGTAGTTTCAGAATGCATCTTGCCAACAAACCTAGTTTGCCACACCTGAACTGCACGCATTGATTGGTAAATGTACACCACTTATTTGACAATTTTGCGCCTTTAATCTAAACACAGCAAACCGCGTATTCTGCTCTGAAATGTCGTAATATAACATGAGCAATATATCACGTAATCACATTCTGTGCACAAACTTTGACGTGATTTTTTTTGCATATTCTGCTTTGAGGCATGCAGGCCCGTTGACTGATTAAGAAGGAAATATCAACCACTACTAGTCTTCCATTAAAACAGCTACCTCTGGCTATTTTTGAATCAAGCCTCATGTAATCACAGCCTGCAGCCAAGCACAGCTCCCTGCTTTTAACTAAAAAAAAATCATTTTCACACGACTACATGTCGCTCAATTACTAAGGAGATTGTGCTTTTGATTTTGTAGCCTCTCAGTTCTCAAAACACACCTATACAACGTACGCTATTACTATTTAATGTTCATGATATGTGTCTTCATGGGACATGCTCATATTAATGGAGAAACGATATCCTGTTCCATAAATTAAAGCAAGTTGCCACTTTCACATTCTTGTATATATTTAAATTATTGTCAGCAATTCGCATGTTTCTTGTGTCGCAGAAGTCCCGTAAAAAGATTGCAAGCTCACTGGGATTTTTTCTGCTGTAATAATAAACATCTATCTATCTAGCTATCCATTGTCAGAAACCGCTTAATCCTGTACAGGGTTGGGGTGAGCCAGAGCCTATACCGGCAGACACAGGGCGCAAGGCAAAGCTCTACCCAGGATAGGATGCTAGTCTATCACATGGCACTGGGGCCAATTTACTCACCAGGCCAATTAACCTATGCAGCAGCATGTCTTTATAATTTGGGAGGAAACCGGAGTGCCCGGCAAAAACCCACGCGGACACGGGGCTCTGAAGATGCAATTACGTGAAATGACCAGATCTTAAATCAAAAGCGTTTCATACCACCCCCAATAGGCTCTTAGCCACTACTGCAGCATTGCCCCAACGTGTTCTTACACGGCATGTGCCAGAAGGTGTTTAAATAAGACAATACTCCACATTCTACACTTGAAGGTGGTGGGGAACACCTGTGATTGTCCTCTACGAGAGGGACAACTGCCATTGAGATGGGAGTGATGAGATTGTTCATGTGTTGTAGTGAGCGGTACAATAGCTGCAGGGTAAATGACGGATACCACAAGTGTGGGAAGCCCTCATCCAGCAGTGGATAGACATGGTTATGACAATTATCCAGACGTTAAAAGCAGATGCATACAGAAAAAAACAACAAGATCCCTTTTTAGCTTCAAAACAATGTTATAAAGAGCCTATTATAGCTGACAAATTACACAAGACGATAATGAAGCTAACAGGACATCCACATACATTTAGCTCGGCAGTGATGTTTGCCTACCACAACAGGTACTCGTGTTAGGCCTATGTCTCCGCCAGTCAACCTATGAGAGGCACAGGTCAGGTGCAGATAGGAATTGCTTATATGCACCTACTTCATTATCGCTTGAGTGATGTAAAATCTATCCCACCTTGGCACAAAAATGGTTGGATTACATACAAGTAGCCGTGACATAATCATAACAACATTCTGGCACATTCATAAATCAATAAGGGAATCATATGGTTAATTAATTTAATTACAGTAAGAAGATAGATAATATGAAGAAAAACCCCTTAGATGACGTATAACATTATTCACTAATCACATTATCAGGATATTATTTGTTCACATATCCGAAAATGTTTACAAACTAGGAGCTGCCCTTAACATTTCCGAGGTCGGCAAGCTTATGTTAGGTCAGCACCAACAGTGTTACGCAGGGGATATCTTGTCAAGATAACTACTTGTATGGGGGCCTTAATCCAGCAGTAGATAGATCCTGGCTCCTGATTTTGAAAAAGTTGGCTTCAAAATATCCAAAAATGAGACAGCAAACACAAATAACCTGTAAACAAACAAACCACTGTTCATAGTGAGGTTCTGTTTGTGAATTTAGGTCATGTGAAGGTGTGTAAGTGAAGTGCACCCGTCGATATGCCGGAGCAAACGAGTGAGCACATGCATCACTGGCACCGACGTTTCGCTGGCATTACAGCTAGCATCATCAGGGAATCAAGGGAGGCGGAAAACGGCGCAGACGCCAGCTATATATGGTATCGTGGGGGAGTGGTCCCACGTGGTGGCGGAGGGAGGAGCAGGAGGGGGGGTGTACAATACATTAATGGGTTGAAATTATTTTAATATTAGAAATCCAATGATTATTCAACAAATATTGGGTATGAATGTGGTTTAAAAAAAAAATTCATATGTACAGATGCTGCTAGGAATTGTCTCCAACATGACAGGAACTCTAACTCACGAGAGCATTGGAAACGTTATCAGGAATTCACGTCGCGATCCCTTTCAGGTAATACTTGGTGTTGCCTGCGAATTCTACCAAACACTTCGAGGCCGAGCTGAAAGACAACGAACGATGTCCAAAAGCTGACCATCGTGCTTCAAAGAATCGCAAAGAAGAAGGAATTTTATTTCCATATGCCACCATTTCTAAATTCACACTTCACTTTTGCACAAAAGGCAAATCGATTGAGGACTTTACTTCCAAGCAAAGATTCCAAAGATAGACAAGACTGAATTATCCTTGTGAAAGATGCAAAGCTAGCCCAACGTAAGCACACAGTAAAATAGAACGTTTAAATATCACGGAAGGATTCCTATGTTAAAACACAGTGCTGAAACCCTCATATGGTACAACAGCAGACACATTAAAAGTGACCATTACATCCAGTCGTCAGATATGAATGGCACTTTGCCTTGTGGGAATTATAGTAAATTCAATGTTGACAGCTTCTAGCATTGGTTGTACCAAGGAAAACATATGAGCTGTTGCTGGATTGTTTTTTTTTACAGCATATACAACTCCATGCAGTGATATATACTCCAAGATGCAGGCAGGCTCTAGTGACGAATGTCTTTAAAGAATCTGTGCAAGTGGGTGTCAAAGTTTAAAACTGGTGTTACATCTTAGAAAGATGCTCCATTACCCGGTGATGATGAAGCTCAGACGTGTTATGATATTGTGCCACCTTTCTCCACTTCTCTCTATCCTCCTCCAGTCTCACTGTATTAACCTGCATTCCTGTCCATTCAACTTGCGTCATCCATCTATCGCCTGCTTGGTCTTCCTCGGGATCTCTGGCTAAGTTTCCATCCTCGTGTCATGGCCTTTTGTCGACGACCCTCAGGTTTGTGGATGAGTGTCCATAGAACTGAGAATTCTGTCTCCGTATGCAGTCAAAGAGTTTACTTTCCACACCTAGTGATACTAGCTGTCAATTATTTTATCAGTGCCGTTTAACATTATAGTACATTAATAAGGCTTTCATTTTTAGACTTGATAACAGCTTCAGAATTGAAATGTGTTTTTTTCAATGTAGATATACATAAAATAAAAATTCTGTACTTTAACTAGCATCCAATCCAAACTATTCAAATCCATAGAATCGTGGCTTGCGTTGACTTTATTGAGAATTAGATTCCCGATGTGACCAATGATACAGGATTATATTGAAATACCCTTGAACCACACAACCTTGCAGGGTACATTTAAAAATAACTGTCTCAAAGAACACACAATTTAATCTAAAAAAGAGCGAGAAAATATTTTGGAATTTCAATTGAAGTCATCGTTGCATGGACACCTTATAATTTTGTGGCTACAGAATTTACATTTAAGTGCATGTGCTTATACGTTTCAAGTTGAATTGACTTTATTTTTATAGTTAGAAGGTTATATGCTGCACAATGTCATTGTAGTTGAATACAATGCCATTATGTTACAATGTTATCATGCATGTGCATGACCTTATTTATTGAAGAATACAATTATATTCATGCACATACTTGTGTATAGAAATACGTAAGTTCCCCAAAGAAAAACTCCGTTACATTCCAGAGCCCATGGCCAGTACTTATTATTGAGAACCCATGACCAGTATCTATGACCTCTACGGAGGAGAAAAGAATACATAAGTAGAAATGTTTAAAGAAAATAATCACTTAATGAAACAACAGGGAGAAATGTTGTGAAAGAGAGTACGTTGGAGTGCTTTTAGAATGGTAAACTTGATCATTCAAAGCAACGTACCATAGTGCATAAAGAATACCACGTATGTTTATACAATAAATACAACAGCACCGACTGTGACACCTGGATCAGAAACGTAGCCACTGACGAAAACAATGGAACATAAACAGAAATATGGTTCAATTAACATGGCCTGCGGACAAAATTGCCCCCGATGCCGTGATGGACTGGCGTCCCATCCTTGGTATTGCCCTGCCTTGTGCCCCGTGTCTGCCAGGATAGGCTCCGACTCACCGCGACCCTGTACTGGATTAAGCGGTTTCTGACAATGGATGGATGGTGCAAATACTTGTGGAGAGATGGACGATGGAATTATATTGACTGTAAATGTACACACTCGATTTACGATGGGGTTACATTTCGATAACCCCGTCCTATGTCGATTTGGTTTGTAAACAAAAGACAACCTGCTGCGAGACACCCAAACACAAACTGAGACCCAGACAATAACAAATATGGCTGCCCTGTGGCAGCGCGCTCAGCCGATGTTATCGCACCGCAGCTGGAGCGGTCGTCATTCGCCTTTGCGACCAACCGTCGGGACTCGAAAAAAATATAATGGGGATACTGGGACGGCCGTCGTAGGTCGCATATGTCGTAAGTCGAGGAGAGAGTCTACTGTGCACCGTGATATTATTTATTGTATTTGGCAGAAAGCTTTGTAATTCAAATGGCTAATCTAGTTTGTGTAATGAAAAATCTTTGAGTGAAGTGCCTGGATCTTAATAGGTGACAAATAAATGGAGATATTATTTTACAGAACACACACCCTGATCCATGTTATTGACTTGTAAATTGACAGTTTGCACAATCGGAATGAACGAGGCTTGTTAGGTTCTGTGTAATTACGTGACACTTTACGTGGAACAAAGTAGAAGTAGAAAGCTGGCTCACTGAAGTGAATAATTAAACCTCCAAGTGCAATCTGCGTTGCAATCACATACGGTATTATTACTGAAAAGAGAGCATTTGTCTCGATAAGAGATGGAGGAACGTCGCACAATGAAGCATCAATAAGCACAGGAAACCGACTGTGAAATGTAACAGCGCCCGTCTAATCTGATGCACATTCGGCCTCCGTGCGGACTCACTCCAGCTCAGCGCTGCTCTGTGGTGGGTACGACCTACAGACCTCGCTCCCTAAATCTCAAGATATCGACTGTACACCTGACTCCCACCCCAAAGACAAAGATCCCCCGAGGAGCCTTAACCGACTGTAGGGTAAAGTCCTGTTAGCAAGCACCTATGAAAGCCAGCACGGCAGACAAGGGTGTGGGTGACCACGCCTGGCCGCCTTTGTCTCCCTTGTGGAAATGTTTACACACTGCACTAGGGACTCATTTGAGGCTGCGTCGACCTTGGGGAGGCTTAGGACAGGTTCAGAAAATCGTCAGTGGTGTTGGACGTGAGCCAGAATTGAACTGGGGTGGCCAAGTTTGTAGTGCAGCGTGCTAACCACTGAGCTACCGCCCTCTATTTTAGCACAGCAGTTTGTGGTGGGGAGGACCTTACAGACCTCGCTCAGTAAATCTCGAAATATCGATTGCATAGCTGACTCCAACCCCACACACAAAGGAACACACTGCAACAACATTAACCGCTGTTCGCCAGCAAGTGGCGGTGACGTCCCCACGGCGCCTGTGCCAAGCCAGGTGCACTTTGAGGCACATGCTGTTAGTGAGAACGTATTAAGGATGACAAAACACAAGACTGTGACCTGATCTGTACCTATGTCTCTCCAGTGAAAATGTTTACACACCACAGCAGATACTCAACTTAATACAAAGTCGGTCTCGGGATCAGTTCAGATATCACGTCCCACTCATCGTAGCTATAAACAGACACCTGTTTAGAATCAGTTCTGTTAGCAAGCACACGCATATTTAAATAAATGGCAATCATGCTAATAATGCACCTTTATACACTCATCGAGTGTTGTTTTTTTTTCCCCTTTGGTCGGTCAGCAATAAGCAGTGCTGTATCTGCCAGCTCAGCACATGACCACTGTCTTGTGATTCAATGAAACAAAATGCATTAACAACATTTATTTGAATTTTCCCCACTGATGTCTGCTTTCCTGGTCGTCTATCTCCACTCATTCCTGTCCTGGGCCATCACCTCCGTGCCTATTCCCCGTCTTTAATATCTTGGCTAAATACTATGAACCACCTCTTTCTAGGCCTCCCTCAGTCTCTGGCCTGTTGCTTCAACGTTCATCATCTTTCTTCCGATGTGGATTTTCTGTCTTATGAGATATCCTAGCCAGCTTAGTCAACTTTTTTTCAGCTTGTCTGAGATGGGTATCACTCTTGCCATATTTGTCTCTTTATTTTTACCATGTTGCAGTCGTGTGGCTCATCATCGCAATCATCTTTATTTTGATGGTGCACAAGATTTGTTCGTTCCAGGTTTAACAGTCAGACCTGAATGCCAAGAATGGTCGTATCGCTGCCTTGTAACCTTTCCCCTTTAAACAATTTGACATTTTGCTGTTGCACACCATTCCACTCAATTCTCTTCGGTTCATACTCTTCCAGTGTATACAGTACTTGAACATGTCGACTTTTGAGTACAGTACATGGGCTTCTCTCTACTTCACTAATTCTTCCTCATCTTGCTCTTCCTGTCTGTGCAGCAGGATGGCACAGCGGTAACATCCGCGCCTCACACAAACAAGGTTCTGCCCGAGTTGGTTTTAGTCCTGACCCTGGTGCCTTTCTGTGCGGAGTTTGTGTGTTCTCCCCCTGTTCTCTGTGAGGTTTCTCCGGTGTCCTTCTATAAGTTAAAAAGCGATCATTAACTGGCCGATAGCATCTTCATACATACAACGCAGTGTCTTGAATGGCCAACTGCGTGGCTGACCTCCCCCCTGCCGGTCTGTGGTTTCCACGACTACCTTCGACATTAAACGGATATTGCGCGCATTACAAATTGTAAATGTAATGATAACGTCCTCTTGATACACGGTACTCTATTTTTCTTGTGGAATGTGCCATATAGCACAGTGTCATCAGGAAACAATATGCACCTCTGTGCTTCTATTTATATTTTCCTTGTCAACACGTCTGGAAGGAAGTGATAGGTAGGCGCTTTGAGTGTCGGGGATATGTAATGCCCTCACGGAGTGAGAAAATATCTTATGTTGAGAGATTTCTGAGGAGGGAAGGAGTCCAGAATGGTGGTGAGCAGGAGGGGGTTTATAGCTACCGCTGGGACATCACACTTTCCTGGGATTTATATACGAGGACGACTCTAATTGTACAGGATAAAACTGGAATTTGGGGATTAGCAAGACATTAGAATACATTGATTTAATCGTGATTATTATGCAGTAAAATTATTTCTGTAAAATCGCTATGTAGAGGCTTCTGTCAGGTCCTTCGTAGCATTTCAAAAGCACGATACAACGAGAATTGTACTTGTCATCTTACAGCAGTCACGATTTGATTTGACTTGAATGACTGAGCAAAATGAAGTGTCTATTTTCATTGTGATACCAGTGTGAAAACATACCTTGATTTTTCGTCTAAAGGTTTACTTTTGCATTGCTATCTATTTAGAGGTTAATCTCCATTCATATTGCTCTTTTTGAATCTCGGACGAACTCGTCCAGCTCAATTGCTGAATTATGAAAGATGGCCCAGGGAGACGTTGCAAGGGGACCTGAGTAAACTGGGATGTGGAAGTATTTTACATAGGCCTAAATCGAGGAGTGATTTGAAGATAGGACAAGTCATCTCTTCTGGGTTGTATCTTCCGATAATGATGTAGGTTTTCCCGGCCGGATTCATGATGTTTGCTCTTCAAAGCTGTTCTTTCGGGGATAGCGTTCAACACGGCTATCCCGAAAGAACAACTCTGAAGAGCAACCATCAATCGATAAACAATCAATTAAATGTGGGAGACCCAGTTTGTCTATAGCAATAAGATGCATATTTCCACATTCCATTGTAGAATTCAAACTACTCCCATAAAGGGCTACCTATTGCAAACAAATCAGTGAAAAAGACTGCAGATTATTCCCAATAACAAGGGCGTTTGCATCATTTGTGCTTTTTCAGCACCTTGTTCAACAGATTACTGGTAATAATAGTATGGAAATGTTAGTATCGATAAGCCATAGATAATGACAATACAGTACAAACATTTGGTTTTGGGCTGCCATTTTTACAAATAGAGTAACCTCTGAGAAAGAACATCGGTTTAGTATTTACTAATTGTGTTGTTTTAAGTACTACTCCTGACACTTCTACGAAATCAAAGGTGGGCTTATCACACTTTACAAAGCATGAAAAGGCATATAAAATAAACACTGCCCCATTGTACTTCAAAAACCATATTCATTAGACTGGCAGAAAAGTGTGTTTTTACGGGTTATTTTAAAGCGCTAAAAAATAAATCTACAACAAAGGAGAAATAGCACAAATTATAGCTCAGTGATATCAGGACAGGGACCATCATGGTTAAATCTCTCAGCTTAAAAGCGATCTCTCATTGCACTTTCCATTGTCCTTATTCACCATGTTTATTGAAATACAATATTATTCCAAGACATCATGAATCAAGCACCAGGGCGCTGCCCTAGCAGTCAAGTGGATAATTCCATCAATCCAATACCATCAAAGAACCACCCTACCAACCATTACAAGCTAATGCCACCGAGTCCAACCTGCAATGCTAGATAAAGAATTTGCATTACTTCGCGTGCCTGTAGATAACGACAACAAAGTATCGTGTCACTGAGCCTAGACATGACTGCTACACTTGTGGCGCTTGCCTTACATGTTTTAAGCATGCTGGCTGTGGGTCATATAACAAAGTCTTTATTTCCTTTTCCCTTTTAACTTCCTTATATTATTGGACGATAATATGGAGTAGTTACACATGTAGGTACCTCTCTCTTGTGTACACAAAACACCTGAACAACAATGGGGAAAATTGTTCCGTGGTTTCACACCATTAACTGAGATTTGAGACATTGAACATGTTTAATGATAGGTCTTAGTTTGCTACAATAAGTGAACTATTCTAACATGAGTATTAAGGCTATAACCATACCATTATTATTCATGATTCCCAGACTAAACAGTTGTATACGTTAATTATGTGATATTTACAGAATGTCTACACTACTCTTATCAACTGTAGCCAAATAATTGCTGTACAACTATTTTCTAGGCCAAAAAATCAATGAGGAAATTGACAAAATGCTCACGCTATTTAGCTGTCTGTAAAAATAGCTCCTGGCCAGACAATATGCTCTCATTTTGCAACACTTTAAGACCTGAGAGGTCAAGCTATGCCACAAGAAAGCACCTTGGCATGTCTTTTTAAGACAAAAAAGTTTATGATGGATGGGATGGAAGGCCAGCCAAAAACACAAGTAACATAACTCGTAAGCAGCATGCTGGATTGACCCAAAGAGATTGTAAAGTGTTCCTACCACTGTAATGGTTTCATTATTCAATGGGCCCTAGTCATTCTTAAGGTACGACTAAATAAGTTTGAAAAATATTTGATGGATGTGTTGACTGTTCAAAGTAATAATTTAAACCTTAGAAGCTCAACTTGCTTTTGAAAAATATTTCTTGGTGCACATCAAGATTTGGGGATCAAGCTTCCGTGGCGGCCACCCTTGTTTTTGGAACAATTTTGCTGTGAGCTTGAAGCTGCAGTCACTACCTTCATTGAGCTGCCTTGAATCCCTATCAGAATAAAAATTCCTGCTTAGCTGCAATTGTACAAAGTGATAGTTGGACCATGCTTCTTCAACGTATTACCATCCCACTGTTAGACTTTTGCAAACGTTGTCTTTTGGTAATTTATTGGAATTATTTGACCTTTTTGTCTTGTGCAACACTGTATATTACTGTTCATTTTATCAGTTTGGCTTAAGTTTTACCCCTAATGGTGTAAATTAGTTAAATTCGTTGCATTACCTTGTGATTTTATTTGTTTATGTTGGTTAATTCGCGCGTGTGTTGTATCGCAGGAATCCCACTTTCAGTGCTTTGCAAGTCCAGAGGATCTGAAATAATAAATATCTATCTATATTAACGTTTATATTGTCAAAGTGTTAACGTATTAAAGTAGTTTTTCAGGGGGTCAAGGTAGAAGCGTTCACGTCGCGATCCCTGTCAGGTAATACTTGGTATTGCCTGCGAATTCTACCAAACACTTCGAGGCCGAGCTGAAAGACAACGATGTCCAGAGGCTGACCATCGTGCTTCGAAGAATTGCAAAGAAGACGAAGCATGATATTCATGATACTCCTAGTCACATAGTTTGTATAGTACCTTTGTAACTCTGATTAGTTCATTTTTAAGTCGATACGTAACTAAATATGAGAAAACAAATGTTACATGATATTAATATTACATATATATTACATTTAAATCAGTTATAAATGTATAAAAAATAACCATGCATATTTACCTATGAGAAACCTTACATGTTTAAATAGGCATATGTTCGGTATATGTGGAGGTGCTGTATGTATAAATAAAACATTTAATTTATAAGACTGTTTAATACATATCATGGAAGCGATTTGCCAATCCTTCACTGAAGGCCTTCCAAACCTCTCCAGTTGCTTGACTATACTTCACCATGCTAGTCATGGTGGGATGGTAAAGGGGAGCATAGGAGTGGTGCATACATCACTCGGCAAGAATAAAACTCAGGTCACTGGGTTCACTTTGAAGTGTGTTAACCACGTGGCCACTGCTGCACCTACAGATTACAAATTCAGGCAACAATAACCTATTTCCACTATGTGTTTGATAGAGATATTAATAACCATCAACCAGGCGAAATAGCATTGTAGTGTGCAGGCCTTCACGACAGTTGTCAATATGCCACCAGGGCATAATCCCCCTTCAGGACATAATCCCCAATTGCTTTATTCTGTGTACTTATACTGCAGTCGTATGCTCGCTGTATTTACATTATTGGATAAAGGATTACACAGTACCACAAACTTGAATATAACCACACGTAAAGCAATCCAACCGATCATCTTGAAATCGAAATCACGCCCTTGTTTTTTTATATTATAAAGCGAAAAAAAAATCTGTATTTAGAATGTTGTAAGTGAATGCCTGTGCTGAAGTGGGTGATCAAAGGAAGATGTTTGGGGAACACCTGGGGAATATCCCAGACAATGTTCAGCAAAGGAATGGCATACGGACAGATGCAGAAAGAAGTGGAAGACAGAAGAACACGGAGGAGAAACGTGTCCCTTGGACCTACCTACGAACAGAACACCTAATGGTGCATGATGAGATGTAAATGCAGCATGTTGCAAACGTGTGTACATTATATTACAAATGGAGTTTCAGCCCACTACTTTCTAAATCGCAAAATGGTCCACAAAGCTGAACAAGGCATCATTTATCAAAATTTACGCGTTATAAAAAGCTCGGTATTTATACACGTGCTGGTTAAACTGCCAACATTTTACAATCATACGATCATTCTAACGAGTCCCATGCTATTGTGTACACCAACCGGTAGAGTTGACAAATAAAGTTGAATTTAATTGAATTAAGCCTGTACAGGGTGGCAGTGAGCTGTAGGCTATCCTGGCAGACGTAGGGCGCAAGGCAGTGCTATACCCAGGATAGGACGCCAGTCCATCACAGGGGTCAATTTAGTCAGCAGGCCAATGAACCTATGCAGCAGCATGTATTTGGACTGTGGGAGGAAACCGGAGTATTGTTTTATAAATTAACAGATTTCTTAATTTAGTAATTTATTTATCACTCAGAATCGTTCACACAATGTTCATGAAATTGGCAATGTTTATGCATCACTTCACCGATTGAAAGGGTCAATAGTTCTTATTCAGCATGTGCCATACAATTATAGAACCCTTATCTATCATCGTGTCAGGGACCGGATATTTTTGGCTCTTTGTAATGTTTGTTTATAGCCACATATTGTGAAGGTGCATTCTTGTGATTAGTGGTGGGCTGTTTAATACTTGTGTGTGTGTGTGTGGATACACGTGTTTGTACGGTCTCAAAGGTCAACACTGTTGACCTCACAAAGACCTCTGGGGGCTATCTGTGGGCTCTGTATGTAGAAGCGTCTTCTGTCTGAGTGAGATGGGAAGAAAAGGAGGCACACATTCTTGACATATTTGCGACCTGGCCTCTAGGTGAAAAATATTTGCACGTATGCAAAAGGAAATGCTTGTCCACTCATTTTGACCACGTAATGGTTTTTTTTAACATGTGTGCAGCACTACCCTGCTGATGATATGCCTCAAGCACCACTAAAAGACATGGTGCATCACATAAAGACACATGATCGTTTCAAGTGACTCCTTTTGTCATTATCTGCTGTGGACGTATGGTGTAAAAACAGCATGACATTAATTTTTATAACTTTGATTCCTAGATTACCTGTGGTACCCATACAGGGTATTGAATATTTTAGCGACACACCTACTATAATGCTTTAAAAAATGCAATAAACTACCGCTCACATTTGCAATATAGATGCCACAGCATCATGTTTGGGACATGCTTGCAATCAACCGTGATATACAACCTCAAGTGATCACTCAGTATACATAGGTAGTGACCGTGTGTATACTTTCTTGTATGTAAAGGCTTTTTTGGTGTAGTATACAGTATTCCAATTGATTTAAAGCATTGGAAAAGACAAAAAGGCCAATTTATGTGCCTATTTTGGCTGTCATTCCAACACTTTCTGGAAGAACGATGGCCTATTCTGCACAAAATTGAAGCGTTTACATTTCAATTCATGTGGCTGGTTTCATGCTAAAATGGAGCCATTCTAATACTCATGACACATATTTGTGCGGCAGGGTGGCGCAGTGGTGACATCTGCGCCTGACAAAAAGAATGGTCTTGCCCGACGCGATTCGATTCTCGCCTCGGGTGCCTTTTTGTGTGGAGTTTGTGTGTTCTTCACCTGTTCTACGTAGGTTTCCTCCGGGTTCTCCGGTTTCCTCTCACAACTTAAAACAACAAACTCGTTAATTGGACGATAACATCATGATGTATCGGACGCAATGTGCGGCAATGTTGGTGCCGGCAAAACGCCTGGCTGCCTCCTCGCGCCTCTGAGTCGTTCTCAGTTCAAATTAATACCTTCGAAATTTAACGAATATGTGCACGTTATAGAGTGTATTATTATTACAGTATCAATCACGGTTTGGAGCCGAGGCTCGTGGGGGTGGGGGGGGGTCCACTGAGAGGGAGTGATCCATGCTGTACAAACTCACATGGATGTTTCATCCATTCATTACTTAACGTTATTCCATAATTTTTCGAGAAACTTACGAGCAGATGTCTCTAAAATCTTTGACAAATGTAAGTATCATGGTTTCTTTTCAAAGCGCTTCTTTTGGGATAGCTGTGTCGGGCGATTTCTCTCTCCTTTGTGATGTTTCGCCGTCCACGTTGGAGGTATCCTTCCTCCAAAACCAACATCAATACAAACGTCCGAATGGACCTTCAGGATGCAAATGAGAGAGTGATGGTGAACGAACGGGATGCTGCTGCGGTGCAACCCCAGCTGCACCCTCGAAACCCGACCCACCGGTAGAGCCCGCTGCTTCCATGGGGTCAGCCGCGCCCGGACGCACCGTGCCTGGACTGGGCGCGCCCTCCTCGCAGGTGCCGTCCTCGGGGTCGGTAGGCCCCGACTCCGCGACGCTGAGCCGCGGCGCAGGCCCCCCTCTTCGGCCGCGTGCGCCCCGAGCTTGACGCTTAGCCGCCATTTGGACAGACCACGCGGAGCTTCTAGTACGTAGCCTTAAATAAACTCAATCCCTAACCTCACAACTGACTTAAACGCTACTCCGTAACGACTCGTAACTTCCACTAAGCTTCTCTCAACACTACGAAGAACATGAACTAACCTTTCCCGGTAACACAATCAATCCACTGTAATGGTAAATACCACGGTCACCTACAAACAGATCCTAACTCCTATTTCTACACGGAGCGCAGATGGTGTGCCCGGTCGCTTTTCTGGCGGGAGCTACGAAAAGACACGTGACGAGGCGGAGTCGAGCACCGCACATCTCGCGGCTCTCGCTCCAGCCAATGGGCTGTCGCGCTCGGGGCTGGCGCACGGTCACTTGTTTTTCCCGCTGCCGCCATTCACAATGACTCAGCGCCCCACGGTTCTCAACGTCACGTGCCCGCTGTTACCGGGCAGACGAAGATCGAACTCGGGCCGCCAGATTTGTAGCCCAGCGAGCTAACCACTGGGCTACCGCTCCCCACAGTTGCCACTGTACCACGGCCCGTAACCTCGGGCACTGGGGATCAAGGTAGAAGCGTTCACGTCGCGATCCCTGTCAAGTAATACTTGGTTATCTACCTGCAAATTCTACCAAACACTTCGAAGCCGAGCTAAAAGACAACGATGTCCGGAAGCTCAACAGATGCCAGAAGCCCCTCAGCCTGGAGCAAGAAGAGAGGCCAATGCCCGCCGCCTTTAAGGCCAGCACTGACTATTATATCCCTAAATCAGGGGTGTCCAAACTTTTTTTCCTGAGGGCCACACACAGAAAAATATACGAAGGACTGGGCCACTCACAATACAGTTAAGCGCAAATATTATGTGTGGGCCATAGACCATTATATTTTTAGACTTTGATATTTGATAAGTGCCAATTAAAAATGGATGGCGGGCAGCAGTTGGCCCGCGGGCCGTAGTTTGGACACCCCTGCTCTAAATGTTGAAGGGCTGTCTGCAACTAAATAATAACTTGTTGCAATGGGAAACTGTCATATAACCATCAAGCTTCGAAGAATCGATTGGAATTCGAACCTCGGGTCCTGCACCCCCTCTCTCCGGATCCCGTGCCTCCACACTGCGTATGCTGTAGATACAAAACATTCGATCGTAATGTAGACTATTTTGCTGTTTTCATTGTGGAAACTCTTGCCATTGTTACGTTTTGCTGCTGATGACAATGACGGCAGAGATTAAGGTGATGCTGTCGAGGTAGCATTTCCAGCAGAGCCACACTTAATAATAATAATAGCATTTATAGAGCGCTTTTCACCCGAGGGTCACAAAGCGCTGCACAGGGCTGCGGAGAGAACGACACGTCAGCAACGACAGAGAACGGAAAATCGGCAACACATTTTTTTGGGGTGTTTTTTGAGTCCTAAGACTTATTTTTAAGAGTATTCAGCATGCGGCAGGGAACTGCAATACGCAAAGACAATCCATGCTTAGAAGGGATAACACTCAAAATGTCCAGACAGATAGATTCAAGAACTCGTTGCTGTACCGTCTTCACTTGACCATCTCACAGCCAAGTGTGTTTGGGAGTTTCATAAATCTCCAGGTGATCCACACAACACGTGCCTCCAAAATGATGGATTGCCGGAGTCGTGCACACACCGAACCCGGCTTGCACTGAAGGCTCAGTTGACCTAGGAGACGCTCAGAACAGGTTCTGAAATCACTCACCACTGATGTGTGCCCAGTTGGTAATCAAAATTTATTTGCGGGGATCGTAGGGCAGTGCACAAATGACTGCACCCCCCACATTCACACACAAACACCCACACACAATAGCACACGTACAGAGAAACACGTGTACACACAGTTACAAACATATAGCCACATTCAATAATGTACATACACATCTACAGATTCCCTATGTGGTTTTGGTGTCCGCGTGAGTTTTCTCCGGGCACTCCGGCTTCCTCCTACAGTCCAAAGACATGCCGCTGCATAGGTGAATTGGCCTGCGGACTAAGTTTCCCTTGGTACCCTGTGATGGACTGGCGTCCTATCATGGGTATAGCCCTGCCTTACACCCTGTGTCTGCAGTGGTGCACTGGGTTCTATATTGGGATATGCACTCGTTAGCATCGTGCTTCGAAGAATCGCAAAGAAGAAGACCTTGTGTTCGATACCTCTTCCACAGAGCACATCAGAGGCATGTGTTCTGAGCCTGGCCTACGGCGACTCGGCCTTAAATTGTTTCCCCATGCTTTGCGCACTTTAGATGTAAGGGTTGGTGATGGATTACCACAGACAGGGTCGGTGTGGGTTGGTGTAGTTTTGGGGTTGGCGGGGCATCGGTAAATGCAGCAGCATCAATATTGTGAACATCATTTACCATCTTCATTAATCATTACACTAATGCCAATGGACCAGAATACTGAACGGTTCATCTATGCCGACGACCTCTGTGTAACATCCCAAGAGAGTACGTTTGAAGCAGTGGAAGCAAATCTCACC
>JAZEWU010000002.1:2876404-2921777 GCA_036362915.1 Geotria australis
TCTGGAGTTGTGCAACTACCGCTCGTTCAAGGACCTTAGAGATAAATGGTAGATTTGAGATGGGACGATAATTATCAAGGATGCTGCAATCGAGGCCTAGTTTTTTAAGCAGGGGGGTAACTGCGGCACATTTGAACAGTGGGGGGACGATACCGGAATGGAATGAGTTATTGAACATATTAGTAACGTACGAGGCCAGGGGTTCGAAATTTGTCCGGATGATTTTGGATGGGAAAGGATCAAAGGTGCAGTTCGAGGGCCGGGATCTGGTAACTAGGGAGGAGACCTCAGATTCCGTTAATGCTGAAAATTTCAGGAGTTTTGATGTCACAGAAGGTGAAGGAACGATTATTGGGCTATTGGTTGGTGATTGAGGCTGAGTAGAGATACGATTGGCTTCAGTTTTTTCAGAAAAAAACTGAATCAACTGATCCGCCTGATCTTTATTAGTAACAGGAGACGAGGTTGAGTGACTGGCAGGACGAAGTAGCTGATTAATGGTCGAAACGAGAAACTTGGGCTTGTCACAGTTATCTGCCAGAATGCTGGAAAAATGGCTGGTGCGGGCACAGATAAGCGTCTTCCGGTAATGGAGGCGTTGTTCCTTAAGGATTTCACTATGGACGGTGAGACCAGATTTTCTCCAAATCCGTTCAGCCCTGCGTACATTCGCCTTGAGAACCCGGAGTTCAAGTGTGTACCAGGGGGATGGCTTTCTGTCTGAGATATAACGTGATTTCAATGGGGCCAAATCTTCACGTATGCTTAATAGCACATTATTGTAAGATTCAGCTGTCACATCGGGGGCAGAATGAGCTGCGGCAGAGAGTGAAGTACTGTTTATTGCAGCGGCAAATATGTCTGGAGTGAGAACGCTAAGCTTTCGAAATTGGATACGACGCTTGGTGATGGAAGTGGGAGGTGGTATTTGGAGATCAAAGCATACAGCGGAATAATCATCTTTTGGCACTTGTAAACACACATGCTAATTAGTCCGTGTTTATTTTTAGTGGTGTATATAGGTGTAGATGTTCTGTCGAATTAACATGCACAACTCTCTCAGGTGATGACATGGCCGTAAAAAAGCTGTAATCATGAAAGCATTAACTCATTTAAAATAGTGTGTAAAGCTTTTTTAAAATTCATGGCAACCCATTTGCAGTTTGCAGATTTTAAACGTTTCTGGGAAAACAATCAGCAACTTCCTTGTCAGTGTGCCAATTCCTTTGGAATTCAAATAGAATTTAAGTAAACCTACAGATCAGCATACCCTGCAAATGAAAATGTTTTATATTCCTGACTCGTATTTCATGGCTATTGAAATTATGACCATGGAATTCACAACACCGCATTGACCTTTGATTTAAATAGGAAAACAAAACATTGGTTCTTTTTGGTAGCACCATGCGTTATCTTTAAACAAGGCAAACCTGCAAGCTGGGAACATTCCACAATCCCCAGACAGAATCACAATTCCATTTTAGGAATCAAATATGATTTTAACAGGATCATGGAACTGCCAGCATGTTTTATAGTGAATTGTCAAATCCTTCTAGCCAGTGGCAATCGTGTGTTCCAAACTTTTGCAATGGTCCTTGCTGTGTTCCACCCATGTCTTAGTATCAGCATCCATTGTGCTTTTCCATGTTGGAGCAGCTCCAGCTGATGCTGCTGCGTTCAAACGAACGCTATTCCATTGTAGTGAATGACGATGGGAAATATTCACTAAAAGAATAATAAAGCCATCAATTTAATTGTATGTCTATCCATACATTTTCGAAACCGCTTGTCCTGATAAGGGTCGTGGCGACAGCTCTTTAAGGAGGGTGGACCAGACGGCCCTTTCCTCAGCAACAGAAACCACCTCAACTAGCTCCTCTCAATCCGAAGGAGCTGCGACTCTACTTCAAGGTTTTCCAGGATTTCTGTGCTCCTTCGCTTAATGAATGTAGCATCTTAAATCCAATGACATATCGAGATGCTTTACCAGACAGCATAAACGGACTTGGTTTGGATAAAGATGTGGGGTGGGCGTTGGGCTTTGAGACAGGGAAACACCAGACAGAGGAGAGGAGAAAGCATTGTGCTCGGGCCCTGGATAAGACAACTGGAGCACGTAACCAATCAAGAGGACATGGCTAACCTAGGCAACTGACTTCAGCAACTGACTTCATATTTTCATACCTGGGTCATGAGACCCCCAATTCAAACCTTTTATATAATTGTGTAACCGCCAAATATGGAAACATTAATGATTTTATGTAAAATGTTTTAATGATGGAATGTCTTCAAATAAATCGGCATATGCTCATTTCAACCTAAACATTTCCCTAAATCATACATGCTCATATAATAATAATCTACTTTTGTAAAACGCGCATTTTCTCCAGGCGCGATGCACCCGTTGATTCGGAGGCGCGGAGCCCTGCTCAGTCGGTTTGTTGCGAGTCGGTGAAGAGGTGACGCTTTAAAAGTAAAATCAAGCTTGCTGCTATTCTAATTTGTCATTGTACAAGGTTACGGTTATCTTTGATCACGTTTTACGTTTTCCATCTAATGGAAAACAGCAGAAGAAAATATTGCACATAAGCACTAGGATCATGACCCATCCACTGTAAGACTTGTACTCGTGTGAAACTGATGTATGTTACATAATTCTTTAACAATTGTTCACGTACAGTAATGAAACATCCTCATGGATATTCATGAGGGTTGGATTGCCTACAACAGCTTTAATTTATGGCCTACATCATTAATACTGCGAAAACACAGTTGGTACATTTGCAAGTTTAACATTGCAATATGCAATACCATCAGAGTACACCAATCTTAAATTGAGTACCATAATTTGGGGCCTGGCACACTTTGTTGAAAGTGCAGCCAAGATCCATGTAACAGCATGTGTTAGCACAGTCCATTAGTTTGAATCTCTGTATGTTTCATTAATTTTTGAATTTAGAGTTTGGTATTGGGAACTGGCACCGGCTGAGCGGTGGTGCAGTGTTCAGCACAGTCCATTTTGAACTCCATAACTGGAGTTTGAGTCCCTGCCATGGCGAACATCAGGAGTTAGTCACAATCTGAATTTGTCCTAGGCGACCTTCTTT
The DNA here is from genome assembly GCA_036362915.1 of Geotria australis. Classification (NCBI taxonomy): domain Eukaryota; kingdom Metazoa; phylum Chordata; class Hyperoartia; order Petromyzontiformes; family Geotriidae; genus Geotria; species Geotria australis. Next base: position 2,879,512 of record JAZEWU010000002.1, read on the forward strand.
ACCAACCGGCACTGACCAGTGAGGTGAATATGGTCAAACTAACCCCATGACTTGCTCTGCAAGGGGGGGCTTCATCCAGCAGCATTTTCAAACAATGTATTGAATAATGGTGCAATTATAAATAGTTTCGTAGACCAAGAGCAGGCCACATTCACAAGAATAAAGTTCAAAGATCACACACGTTTTGATCTGAATTGATGTTTTAGTTTCTTCAATGGCAGTAGCTAAAGAGTGATACAGAGAAGCCCATACAGCGTATGGTTGGCTTACCAATGTGATTGCAATATGGGGTAAACATTATTTCCAACTGTTCAATTATTTATAGCATGTTTCCCCAATAAAAGTTACTTACAGTAGTTAGTAATTTATGGTATCCGTGCGTCTTATGAATAAAACATGTTTAACAGACTGAATGAGATGTGTAAAATGTGTTATTGATATGTATTATTTATCACTATGTACACTTTGCTTTCGTACTTTTTTCATACGTGTTAGGCTGGCAGAATTTCTGTGAAAACTATTCCTCCAAATTCATGTCTGGCTTGTGGTGGCTTCCCGAGCTTGATCATAAGCTGAGGCAGGGGGAAGACAAGCCTGGTGTGGGCAGAATGGCATCACGACGCTATCCCAGGCAAATTACAGGGCCAACCAATCATCGGTCAAGCCTTGTGATACATGCATATGGTAATTGATTATGTCATTAAGTTCGACCCCTGCAGAGACATTGTTTTATGAAGCCCTGGACTTGCAGTGCGATGAGCATTGCGCCAGTAGTGTTTGCCAGTGGAGTGCAGCTGTGCTCCCCTCACATACATACACACACGTACGTGTCTCCGTGTGTCAATATATGTCAAGGACGAGAGGTCAGCACAGCTGGTGTCACCATACCGCACCATGACATCCATCTGCTATTCCCCTCAACTGTTGCAATTTCCAAGGACTACTCTTAAATTCTCATTGCCACCTTGATCACCGACCTGTGGGTACACTGATACAACCTTCAATCCTGCACACTATATCTGCACCATCACAGTCGCCTCTCCCTTAAGGAAAACACTGGTAATTTGTTTTATTTATTTACACATAAAAGGCCAAAATATATTTTTTATTATGTTTCAATATGTTATGTTTTAAGCATGTATTTTGAATGAAAATAGGAATATAGACACATTCCTTGCTAGATAAAGCACGTTTAAGAGTATATATGAAGAAACAGGTCAATTTCTTGGCCAGCAGAGCATTTTCTGTACATAGTATGATCCAGATATAAATTAGTACAAGTCCTGCTGTGCATTCATTATATGCATTACACAGTTTAATAAAGAACGCTCATAGTTTCAAAAATCGAATTAAAAAAATCGTTATACAATATAACATGCGGAATTGAATACGTTGACTAAATGGTGTATATAAACCCTTAAGACTAGACAACACGCCGCTGACAATGTTTCTCTCCCGCCAGTTGGACTGACCTGTTGTCACAGGTGAAAGATTTGTATGACAAAAATTATAATTAAAAAAATAAAACTCGTTGTGCAGATATCATTTACTCGTACCAAGAGAGGTAACCTTTATTTTTGCAATCATGACTTGGGTATGCATGTTTATTGTTATTAACTCAGGTAGTATTATCACATGCATAATGAAGCTTAATTAAAGTGAGTGCTAATTTTCTGCCAGCAACCTCCAGGGCAGTGAATGAATCGCATGTGTATATTAATTAGTGAATGCACTTTAACTTTTTAATCCTCAAACTTACTGGAGATCACTGATACCTGTTACATATTTTAAAAAATGCATGCCCACAGTATGCAGTTGACTTATTTTAATTGGTGGGTCTGTGTATTAAAGGGGTGTATTAAAAAGTACACAACACAAAATGAGGGCGGCACGGTGGCGCGGTGACTAGCGCTACCGCCTCACAGCAAGAACCACCCTGGTTGGAATCCCGGCTCGGGTGCCTTTGTGTGTGGAGTTTACACGTTCTCCCCGTGTCTGCGTGGGTTTTTGCTGGACACTCCGGTTTCCTCCGACAGTCCAAAAGCCATGCTGCTGAATAGGTTAATTGCCCTGCAGACTAAATTGCCCCCAGTGCACTGTTATGGACTGGGATACCATCCTGGGGACAGCCCTGCCTTAAACGGTTTCTGACAATGAATTAATGCAAAATGAAAACGGTATTGTGTACCCTAGTAAGGAAACATAGAGATTCACAGTGACTCACAGAGATACATAGAGACTCAGAGATACACAGAGATTCTAGCGATCTCGTGGTGCTTGTGAGAAACAGGACGCCTTGGTGCGACTGAACTCGGTCATCATAGACCTGGCCTGTGTGGCCGTAGGTCGCTTTTAAGGCCAGTATGGCTAATACGAGTGGGTTATGTAAAATAAAGCTTATTAAATACAGTTCCCCCCTACATTATTCACTTTTACATTATGGATGGTTGTACAACTGAAAGTTATGCCCTCGCAGATGGTACCAACAAGTGAAATAATTGGTCTGGGCTCGTGGACTATGACATTTCTCTCTCCTACCATTTAAATAAATACAATACAGGCATACCTCTTTAAACGGATCGGATGCGTTCTTGAGGCTTGTCCGCTAAGCCATAAATCCCTTAAGTGAAATCATTATAACATGGTTCATTATAACTTCTTCTTTGCGATTCTTCGAAGCGCGATGTTAAATTACAGTTTCCCATTTTCTTACACAGCCCCTTGCATTTTCATTGAACTCCGCAAGGTCTTTTGAGCTGCAGAGGTTGGGTAGTAGAGCACAGACAAGGCAGTGTTCCATAGTATGGTCTGCTTCTCCACATTCACAGGTGGTTGGGCCGGTCTTGTAGCCCCATCTGACCAAAGCATCTTTTGATCGTCCCGTTCTAGTTCTCAGGCGGTTGAGTGTCTTCCACTGAATCCATGGTGCATCTGAGCCAGGAGGGAAGTCTTCAGCAGGTGGGATTCCCATGCCAGTTGCAGGAGGGTCACTCTCAAGCTTTTCCGTCCAGAGCTGGAGTCTGGTTTCCCCTCGAGATGTTGTTAGGGGCTGCACATGGCTGAGGAAGCTTCTTCTTGACTTCAGTCGTTGGGCCGGGGGTTGACGTCATTATAACTGTACAGTATTTATTGAATTAATACTATAGTAGTAATACTACTGTAGTACGAATAATAATGCACTATAATCGTAAACAATGTAAACCATACAATGTATGGTTTACATGAGCTTTGGGAGTGAGTGCAGTGCAAGTGCTATGCTTAATATTATGGAATATTAATCAGTGAATATTTTTTCCTGTCCGTTAAACAAAAAATCGTTGGCCGAGGCTTCATTAAAAGAGGAATTCCTGTAATATATTCGTCCACTGGCCATGGCTTTCCAGACCAGTTTTATTCAGCATCTTTAGTTTAAGCAAACAAACTCTGGATGGGTTGTTAAACAAATGCTGCCTGGTTTTTTGATGTTATTGGCAAAATAATCTAAACTATGGCCTCTGTTCAATGCTAAAGCAATATTGTATACTAGAGCATGACATGAACATTTGTAAACATTAATTTAGCTCGTGTAGAAAGACGCTCGGATGCATTGCAGTTGAGTACTATAGTAAAAAATTTTTTATAGGAGAAACTGGACTAGACTCACAATACTGTGGCATCACACATTAAATGTGTGCTGATAATTATTCAAGCATAAGCTATTAACGTTCAGAGCATTCTTCAGAGACCCGAAGGTAATCAGTAAAATAACACACTTCAAATTACTCATGCCATGAGGGACTTTTTTTTTTATAAATGGACACTACCCACGAGCATAGGTGTTGAAATCAGCTATTTCTCTAGATGTTACAAGTTCGGCCACGATTGTTCAATCCTGCCAGAAATAAACTCACAGTTCAATACACGGGGGCTTTAGTTGGATGACAAGCGATCACTTTTATTGACCTTCCTCAAAGTGCAGGTAATAACATTTAATTGATCAAAGGGAAAGTAAATGGATGCATTATGATCAATGTACTATCCTATTAGAACAAGAATAACAGAAAAGGTTAATGGATGCTTGGCAGAGAGCACTCATTGATGTTTTTTTGTGTTTCTCATTTTCACCTCCCTCTCTTTGGACAGCTGAATGTCACATTATCATTATAGTGGGAAACTGTCCTTCTTGCCATCACATTATAAACATCCTAACAGATTGTGTTTGCGCTTTCGATAGATTATAGACTTATATTTTACGAAGAGACCCTGCATGCATCACCACCAGACATCAATCTCTAAATTATAACGACTGCATTATTTCACATTGTTTCTTTTGCACAATTCAAATGTAACATCCGGCCATGGGACCAATGTGGCATCATGTTTAGCCTTTACTGAAACATGGCACGATACATTTGAATATATGAATTGATATGTATTGTATATGAGTGGAGTTAATTTGTTCACATCAAAAGCTCAAACATCCATCCATCCATTTTCTAAACCGCTTGTCCTGGTGAGGGTAGCAGTGGCAGTGGACCAGACATCCCTTTCCTGAGATATAATCCCTCCAGCGTGTCCTGGGTCGCCCTCTAGGTCTCCGCCCAGTGGGCCATGCCTGGAAGACTTCCCAGGGGTTACTAGATGGTGTCCACCATCGCGTTCTAGGGTTGACGCCATGACAGGCACCAACCGCCTTCAGGCCGCAGCTTTTCGCAGCCGCCTCAGCAATTGAGGTCTTGAACAAGAGCCACTCACACTCAATGTCCTTGACCTCTCCTGGGATGCAGGAGAAGTACTTTTGGAGGTGCGAGTTGAAATCCTTCTGCACCTGGCACTCTGACAAACGTTCCCAGGCCACTCTCACTGCTCGCTTAGGTCTCCCAGGTCTATCAGGCAGGCGCCCTGTGCATCGGCTCCAACTCACTGCCAGGTGATCAGTTGACAGCTTTGCCCCTCTCTCTTCACCCGTGTGTCCAGAACATATGGCCTCAGGCTTGCGGAAACAACTATGAAGTCGATCATTGACCTTCGGCCCAAGGAGCTCTGGAACCAGGAACACTTATGAGCCTCCTTTTGTTCGAACATGCTGTTTGTTACGGACAATCCATGACTAGCACAGAAGTCCAGTAACAACTCACCGCTCAGATTTAGATCGGGGAGGCCATTTCTCCCAAATCAAGCCCCTCTCCAGGTATCTCCATCGTACCCCACGTGTGCATTGAAGTCTCCCAGTAGGACTGTGGAGTCAGCAGACGGCACCCTATCGACCGAATACTCTGAACTGCTATTTGGTGCATACGCACAAGCAACAGTCAAAAATTTCCTCTCCGAGGCCCGATGTCTCATTGAGGCGACCCTCTCGTCCACCGGGAAAAAACTACAACTGTGCAGCACCAAGCCGGGGGCTTGTGAGTATCCCCACACCCGCTCTGGGCCGCTCACCAGGGGCCAGCCTGGAGTAGGAGAGAGACCACCCTGATCGAGAAGTTTGGTTCCAGAGCCAATGCTGTGTGCCTTTGAGTGTGCGTGGTGGCATGTGCGTTTAGGCCTAGCAGCTTGGCTGGAATCTGTCGGGAAGCCTGTTGAATCCTGATTGTGTTATTTGTGTTTTACGGTATTTTTGCTTTCTTGGTGGTCGTATGAGTACATGTGACTTGTTGTAAATTTGTTCTTATTTCTTTGGTAATTACATTGATTTGGGCTATGTGATGTCTATTTGTAATGCATCATCCTGTCATACTGCATAATAGTGGTACATCCTTGACGGTTTCAGTCACCATGTATTCATGTCTCTGCAATTAGTGTATTGTAACTCTCATAGGTGTTGAGCCTCGTGTTACATCACTTTATTCCACTCGATAAAGGTTACTCTCACTGTGAATATGGGGTGGTTATGTCGAATGACAATAGCCTATATAGCCCTAGTGTCATGGTGAGGTCATTCGAAGGCGGTTTAATTGCGGGAGGATGGCACTGAAGGTCTTGGTGTATAAATACACGGCCCGCCACTGGATTATAACAATTGTTTACTGAGAAACGTCTCACTCGAAACTCTTTTGCAGGAGGGCCCTGATTGTTGAGTGCAATCCCAATTAAAAAATGTAGCAGTTCATTTTTTTAAATCTGGAAAATCTGGAAAATTTGGTCCATGATCCCAGCACACAATGGCCTACTCTAGCAAAATACGTCTCAGAATCTTTAAGGTTCACTTTCAAGCAGATGGCGCATATATTTATGGTATGGTTAATATACCTGCAGTAATGACTCGGACAGCCCCGTATTTAGACCATAAAGTACAGAAGTTTAATAACACGTTAACAATTGTGACTGCACAACTACCCAAATCTAACTTGCATATACAATGATATATTCGTACTTGGGTTTTCATTGCGATAAGGACACTGATGGGCCGTTACCCAGCTTGAAAATATGCCAGTACTGTATTGCCATTTCTTCATGTGTTCCTTGCATAATGTGACATTCAAATATATAAATTGCCACACAATTCGGGTTGTTTTGAACAAATTTGAATGCATACTGCTGAATTGACCATAGATGTAACTCTAAAGGCAACGTATGAATAAGCAATGTAGAATCTGCATTAATGAATTTCATTTCCCAGAATTATAATGTATTTTTCACTGGCAAAGATAGGTTATGAATGTGCTTCCATGCTGTAACAAAATATCCTTTGCATTTTGTCACATAGCCAGAATACAAGATTGATTTGCTCTTCTGTTCACTAACTTGTACGGGTAACTGCACTAGATATAGAATAATTGTAATTATGCAAATGAGTAGGTGGGCCTAATTCAGTTGAATGCTGTCAAAATGATTGCTTAAAAATGGAATTAGTGTGCTCAAGAAATTTCTTTTGGCAAACAATCACAAAAGTAGTGTGGTACAAACAACCAGATCCCCCCCAATCATGAACTTCATTCATTCATTCATTTTCAGAAACCGCTTAATCCTATACAGGGTCGCGGTGAGCCGGAGCCTATCCCGGCAGACACAGGGCGCAAGGCAGGGGAACACCAAGGATGGGACGCCAGTCCATCGCAGGGCGCCTGGGGAAATTTAGTCAGTACGCCAATTAACCTGGCAGCATGTCTTTGGACGGTGGGAGGAAACCGGAGTGCCCGGCGAAAACCCACGCGGACACGGGGAGAACATGCAAACTCCACACAGAAAGGCACCCCGAGCCGAGATTCGAACCCGGGACCTTCTTGCTGTGAGGCGGAAGCGCTACCCACTACGCCACCGTGCCGCCCATCATGAACTTCAGTGTCACCAAATGTTAATTAACTGACACGCGTTAACGTGAATAATATCGTTAAAAAACACTAAATGCATTCATCACCTGCCATCTGAATTCAACTGTGGGAAAGTAAATAGGGATCTAGAATCTCCACCCATGGCTGAAGGCAGTAAACAGGAGAAAGAACCATCTCAACGGTTATTTGAGCAGAAAATCACTTCAACCCCTGACACGCCATTGGAAGGGTTAGTACATTTTTCACCCTGAACATTTTATTTTTTTCAAATACTAAACAACAGTTGTCAAAACAATAATTATTCTCAATATCTAAATTTACTTTTATTTCATGTTCACGTACTCTTACATCACTGCGTACGAACAGGACTCTTTCTTGATGTGATCATCGCCTACACCTAAAACACATGGACTCTACCGGGTGTGAATCAAACGTTGTTGAACTGAAAACAGAATTTGGCACAAAATAATGGTTGGTATGAGTGAGGTGAGAAGTGCAAAATCCGATAATTCTAAAGCAGGCGACCTTTCCGATCATAGAGAAATAACATCCTGGAAATAACTTATTATGCAGACCAGTCCCTTGCCAATTTTAAAATCTGTACCAATATTAGTGTGGGCTCACAATTGATTTCTTACTAGCATTAAGTGAACGCTATATACCTTTACATGAAACATGTTCACACTACCATGGTGCATTTTAATATTCGGGTCACGTCGTATATCATGTGGTGTATGATGACTGCTTAACTACCACGTGATTGCTACTATGATGGAAACATTTCAGAAGCCTAGTCTTGACCACCAACTGTCAACCATTGTCGTGTCCAAGCCGACGTTTTTTTTACATTCAGTTTGATCCCTCTACCTTGTGTTTGCTCCATGATCCCTGTGTTTCTGTATCTGCCTCTTGATATGACTCTATGACTCTCAACACAGACCTCTCTGTTTCTTTGCACACTTGTCAAAAGATTCAAATTTCTACGTCAATGTCCACGTTTGTCATGAATGTCATATGAGGTAATAGACACACACACACATACAAATACAGCATACATTAATTGGACAATATTATACAACGTAATTTTAGAAACATTTGTATATCCATTAGAAACTTGTATTCAAAATCTAATTTTAATAAATTCATAATAGCATTTAAAAAAAACATGCATTATGTAACCTGGGCATACGGGTCAAAACAAAACAGCTTTAGGGAAGGGCCAAGCCATTGCTTTAATGATAAGTCATAATTGAAAAGGCCAGCAGTCAGCCTATGAGTACAACAATTAACCATTACCCCTGACCTTTAAATTCTGTGCTTTTAATAAGTTGGAATCTTTACAGTTTTCTACCCATGCAACCATGCACATGAGTGAACACGTTCATCAAATATTCTCTTTTAATCTAATTCAGACTAAGTGATGTTGATCATCACATTTTAAGGCCAACAGCACACATCATCTAGTGTTTATCACTTCAGTCTTAGTTGACATATGCGAGAGTTATTCATAGCCCCATATACATATGAGCATTGACAAGTGTTGGACACATTTTGGGAATGGATTGGTGAATTAATTGCAATATTTTACCACACATGCAGGGTGTGGGCATAAGTCACTTTACCGAGAATAATTATTTGTTGTGCCAACAGTTTCAATTAATTATGATGGAGGACACTTTGAACTATTTTTGTAATAGGTAATACATATGATTCCTCACAAATTAATGTATTTCATTATTCGCGGTAAAGCGACTTATGCCGCATCCGCTATATTACTTTGTTTTGCGATGCTAGTGTAAATAGATGTGCAGAAATAGCAAGCAACCATTAAAAATAATTGTATAATATGTAATGATTGGGACCTGTGATGGACTGGCGTCCCATCCTCAGTAAAGCCCTGCCTTATGCCCTGTGTATGCCGGGATAGGCTCCGGCTCACCGCAACTGTGTACAGGAATACGCGGTTTCTGACAATGAATTAATGTAATGATTGGGTGTAATCACCATATGCACACATGTGATCATGTGTGTAACTTGTGAAACAATAGCAATGTTTGATCATATATATTGTTTAAGATTTACAACCATTAATTTTAGTTCTCCATCATCACACTTCCTTGACACACAACCCATATTTATTTTCATCCCGTTTCCTCAACCTGCAATTTCCGGTTTCTGCTTGACAGGCTTCACAAAGGTCTGAGTTCACAAGGCAACACTGGGCTGCTTCTGTTGACCCAATGGGTAAATGCAAAAACGCGCAATTGCTTGCAAGTTTGTAAAAAAATGTTTTGTTAAGGAATGTTGTGATGAAAGATTATCATATGTTTAAAAACATGCTCTTTTTAATGACGAGAAAAGACACTTGGTTTCCAACATGCCAACATATCATTATTTTTCTGAAATAAATTTCAAACCAATTTTTACTTTAAGTTATAACCTCTGTAAATCAAGGTTGTTAGTCTCATTTCAGTTTAAATCAGAGGCTTTTTAAGTCGAGCTCTAATTAAACGAAGAAAGGCCATGTCTAATTTTGTCTTGTCTAGTTACATAAATTTTGTGATTTAATAAGACGTTTTAAATGAAGCATTAAACCTTGGCTTTAATGTTCATTGTAAAAGTAAAGCTCTAATAAATGTGGTCTGATCATTTTTTATTAACTCCCTCAAATGTTTGAAAATGCAAATATTTTGCATTTTTATAAATATGCATGGCTATTTTGTATACATTTATAACTGATTTAAATGTAATATATACGTAATATTAATATAATGTAACATTTGTTTTCTCATATTTAGTTACGTATCGACTTAAAAATGAACTAATCACAGTTACAAAGGTACTATACAAACTATGTGACTAGGAGTATCATGAATATCATGCTTCGTCTTCTTTGCGATTCTTCGAAGCACGATGGTCAGCCTCTGGACATCGTTGTCTTTCAGCTCGGCCTCGAAGTGTTTGGTAGAATTCGCAGGCAATACCAAGTATTACCTGACAGGGATCGCGACGTGAACGCTTCTACCTTGACCCCCAAAATATTGATACTGAGTGATGCTATCCTGGACAAACAAGCGTAACAGTAAGTAATAATTAAATACAAAGCCCTATTTATCACTGTACTGATGTAGGTGTTCACAGCTTGATTCATGATGGTTGCTATTCAGTGCTGTTCTTTAGGGATAGCCATGTCGAGCGCTCTCCCTCACTCCATCGCGACGTTTCGCTTCCCGCGTTGGAAGCAATGTTTGCGAGGGAGAGAGGTTGAGCGCTCGACACGGCTATCCCAAAAGAACAGATCTGAAGAGCAACCATTATATTTATCACTTCCTAAATTGTTTTACTGCTGTCTGCACATCATTCAGGGTGAAATCCAAGGTCAGATCCTTCCGGAGATGGTCATTGATCGCCTGATCTCTCCTAGTGGAATCCAATAGAGGTCAAAACTTTTCACGTTCTCAGTGTACCAATTAGTATGTGCAATTAGACAGCGTTGACAAATACAATTGGCGTGCTGTTCATCTAGGGATAAAGCAGGACAGAAAATAATTGTTCACGACAAGATGAGACTTCTGATGACAAACACTACATATATCACAAGTATTATTTCAGCCAGTATTGGTATTTCAAAGATCACAGCAGTCCTTCCGTGGTTTTTCGTAGTTGTTTCAAAAGCTGTATTAGATGATAATACTAACATTAAAATTATTATACTGTGGCTTTCTTAAAAGTGTAACCTAAAACATTTATTCAGACACTTTCTCCATCTGGAGTGGCAATTCAGCAGTAGCCCGTGATGGGATTCTTGTTATGTTTTGCTGTCAACTAAACCTTTGTCGTATAAATGACAATTGTGAGGTAAATCTCCTATGCCACTATGCAAGTGCAGTACACGTGCACATGTCAACTGATGTTTGTGCGTGCAATGGTCAATCTAGCTATGGAGCAATTCACCTCTCTTTCATGCAATTCAGTCACAAGTGGATTCAATAATCGATTCTCTCTTGATTTACCATCTATTGTTTCTCATTTGTTCTGTCTCATCTGTACAGCTTTGCTGATGATTTTCCGTTCTGTCGTTGTTGACATGTCGTTCTCTCCGCAGCCCTGTGCAGCGCTTTGTGACCCTCGGGTGAAAAGCGTTCTATACATGCTATTATTATTATTAGCCTAAATGTGGCATACTTTACTGTGCTTTGCATATCATTTGTATAAATCATAGCCATACATTTTCAAATACATGATTCAATACACCTGTGCTGAATATAATACTCAATGATAATCAACGCACATGTACCTTTCTAGGTAGTAGACCCAAATGCATGTACAGCGAGTTCATAGTCAGGCTTGTGTTGATAGACTGATTTGAGTAATCCAGCAGACTAAGTTAGAATGAGAATACTGCCAATTAGAGAAACGTGTTTTGCTCTTTATAAATTGGGGGGCATGTTTCCTCGATAATGAATACACTCTTATTTTGATGTAAAAAACATTATTAAATAGGAATGTCCTTGCACCTGCACAGCAGGAGTAATGGGAAACGCAACGTGTGACGTCAAGGCAGGTTGTGCTTGGCAGCTCCGAACAACGTATACACAGCAAACGCTCATTATTCAAAGGTACGTACCAGAACAACCCAATATTTTTAAATGCCAGTTATTCTTCGGTGGATATTTGCCATATACAGCGCGGTAATTGAATAACTGAATGTGTGTACTGAATGCCTACTCTAATTTATTGCCCTTCTATGCCGTTACATCCAAGACAACCTGTGTGGTGTTTTTTTATTACCTGTGAACTTATCAACACCCGTGGCTATGTATGCCGTGTGGCCACGGCCAGCATGCGAGTGAGTCACAGACATTCTCATGCACAAGGGTCCCATTACCGACTGCACAGGAGTCGCCTCGGGCACTAATACATCCACTGCAGGAGCACAGGCTTGTTCCCGACTTGTTAAATCAATGTGCTCGATTTCACGGAGGCTCTCACTCAGCCGTGTGTAGATCACAGTGCTTTGGGTGTGTAGTGACGGCCGTGCTCTGAGCAGCCACTTCTGATTCCAGGTGCATGCCGCAACAAAATAACTTGACTTCTACCAGTTTGGTGAGTGTTACGTAGTCACGCAGCGCAGGTGACACGCACCTTATAACCGAACCATCGTCAGAAATCGCTTAACACTGTACAGGATTGTGGTGAGCCGGAGCCTATCCCGCCAGACACAGGGAGCACGGCTATACCTATGATAGGACACCAGTCCATGACAGGGCACCGGGGGCAATTTAGTCAGCAGGCCAATTAACCTATGCAGCAGCATGTATTTGGAATGTGTGAGGAAACCCGAGTACCCAGCAAAAACCCACTAGGGCATGGGTAGAACGTGCAACCTCCACACAGAAAGGCACCCGAGCCGGGATTCGAAACCGGGTCCTTCTTGCTGTGAGGCGGCAGCTCAAATTCAAAACGCATTTTCACAAGGTTATAGAGACACGTTTTCACAAGACAACAGGAACGTGCACGAAACGACAACAAAGTACTTTTTTATTCCACTCGGCTGTGCCCGGTGAATGAGGATCAACTTGCCGCAGCCATTCGGAGAGGGTGGCTGTGCGTTCAAACAGCCCGGCGTCTCGCAGCACCAACACATCCACCTGCTCCCTAGCCCAGATCCATCATTTAGGTGTTCACCTGCAGATCCCCTGGGACTACTGAGGGATTAGGGGGCATGTGAGGGTGACGGCCATCACGGCACAAATTGCCGCTATTATCTTGTCAGCATTGTTGTCGACCAGGGAATTTTCCCTCCATGTGGCTCGAGGCAGCTGGCCACTCAATGCATTCATTATCTCCTGCAAGAAGGCCCCAGTGTTTTCCTGTGCAGGTATGCACGTCTTACGAAGGAGTCTAAACACCTTCGCGAATGCCACATGCCGGCACTGTGCGAGTATTAATACAATGTGTTCACCCAAGCTATTGCTTTGGTACCTGGCAGCATTTCTGTGTCATTTCTCTCCCTGGGCTGGCTATTGTATCGTTTACGTTGGTTAGCTCTTAACGTTTGTTGTGTTGCAGGAAACCCGCTTCCAAAACTGGGTATTTTCTGCTGTAATAATAATATTGGCCATCTATCTATCTAAAACTGAACTACAGTGGTGCTCAAAGGCATAGATACGGTGATGGCAGGGATGGCATTGTCTGTTCTGTCTCGCCTAGCAGTGCATCACAAAGCTTATTCACGCAGGAAGAATCATGACGACAACCTAACTTCAACCCCGTTTAATTTCGTGTTTCACCACGTTACGCAACTCAACGTGTCTAAGTTTGGCTGTAACTGTGTGAGAGTGAAATAATGAAAGAACAAGAGGGTAAGGAGTGGTGAAAACGCAATAAGTTCTGCCGGCTAATCCTGGGTTCACAAACAACAATTGCCCCTGGTGCCCTGTGATGGACTGGCGTCCCATCCTGGGTATATCCCTACCTTGCGCCCTGTGTCTGCCGGGATAGGCTCTGGCTCACCACGACCCTGTACAGGATTAAGCGGTTTCTGACAATGGATGGACGGTAATGTAGAGTTTTGCGGCACGGTTGCTCCTCTGATACAGAACTGGTATTGGCCATGTCCAGCTATTTACCATGCTTGTACCAGTTTGAGCGACAATGAGATGGCTCGATGTATTTGGTAGAGGATGCACATTGGCTGTCAGGTACACCAACACCAAGCATAAGGGTCACCATGCTCTCAAATAAGTGTGCCGTCTAATAGAGAGATCAGGTACAGTTGGTGTGTACCACGTCTAGACTTTGTACAATGTTGACTGCCCGGGGACATTTTACATCAGCTCTACATCACAGGATCTGTTCGATAAAATACACGGTGAGAGATGGAGGCATCTCGGTCTGCCTTTACAACGAACTACCCATCAGGGATTTAGCTGCATGTATTATGGACAGCATATGATCAAAAGATAGATGCTCAATATTTTTTAGCACATTGCTGTGTGGCTCCTCTTCCACCTGCATCTGGAGGTTTTCACTTCTCTCTGCATCTCAGCGGCAAACTAAAAATACGTACGTTTTAGGGAGTTGTGAACGTTGACGGCGTTGTTATTGCTAAGCACATGAATCGGATACTACGTTGAGACTGGCCTAGGAAACCAACTCTTTATTAATAAGAAGAGCACTTTAAATTGTTGCTGATTTTCCGCGCTCTGTCGTTGTTGACATGTCGTTCTCTCTGCAGCTTTGTGCAGCGCTTTGTGACCCTCGGGTGAAAGGCGCTATATAAATGCTATTATTATTACATATATCACGATAAGCCGACGATCTCCATAATATATGAGCAACTTCATGAAGGGTATATAATTTAAGCAATATTTAACAGTGTACTGTATTAAATGCATGTGTGTTATACAATATATAGATGAGTGCTAGCTGCAACTTACACCAACAGTCTGGCAAAGGCCATATGGTTAGCACACTCTGCTATGAACCACTGAGTTACAATTCCCAGCAGTGGATAATACTATGGGCACCTGATACCTGAACTCCTCCGTGCTTCTATAAGATTGGCTTGACGCTAAGGAATTGCCCGGTAGGATGTGTGAACATATATCAGCATTGACCACAAACGCTCCTGGTGCATTGCGCTGGCCTTCATAGGTGGTCCCTAACATGACAAGACACAAACAAGATATACATTCACATATCCAAATACATTTTCTGCCTGCATATTGTACCGTTGCAATGTATGTGCCACCCGGCTGTCGCACATCTTTTCTTAGCGATTCTTCGAAGCAGCGCGATGGTCAAATTACAGTTTCCCATTTTCCCACACAGCCCCTTGCATTTTCATTGAACTCCGCAAGGTCTTTTGAGCTGCAGAGGTTCGGTAGTAGAGCACAGACAAGGCAGTGTTCCATAGTATGGTCCGCTTCTCCACATTCCCAGGTGGTTGGGCCGGTCTTGTAGCCCCATCTGACCAAAGCATCATTTGATCGTCCCGTTCTAATTCTCAGGCGGTTGAGTGTCTTCCACTGAATCCATGGTGCATCTGAGCCAGGAGGGAAGTCTTCAGCATGGGGGATTCCCATGCCAGTTGCAGGAGGGTCACTCTCAAGCTTTTCCGTCCAGAGCTGGAGTCTGGTTTCCCCTCGAGATGTTGTTAGGGGCTGCACATGGCTGAGGAAGCTTCTTCTTGACTTCAGTCGTTAGATGTTATATAGTAGGGAAGCCAACACACTACCTTGGGGTAGGCCATTCCGTTGTCGTCGCCAGCGACTTTGCTTGTTGTTCAAGACAACAAAAAAGCACCTATCACATTATGTGTCGCAATAATATTTACTCCAGCATATCACATATTCTAAAATTGGTTAATCAGTTCTCTAGAAGACATTTACAATCCACAACATTTGTGAAGTCACTGAGGGTCTCACCTTTGTAAGATGAATTTAGTCTAGTTCTTAGACAAAATAAACGGGAAGACCCATTGAGTGACCAAACCAGAAACTCAAATAACTTTCGCTTTAAGTATTTTTTTTCTCGGCCTTCAAACACATGCTTACTTAAGCTGATAGATTCCGGTACTCCTGGGATTGTGTACTTTACAGAAGTGCCCTGGAGTTGTTGCCAGCCAGTCATGGGAAATAATGCCGAGTAGAATCCACGTGAGGGGAGGGTTTTGTAAAACGGGGGTTATATAAGGTAGCTGCTCTCCTGATGATGGGGCTGCCAGCATATTAAGTGCACAGCACAGTCATTTTCCACGGGTGATTTAATACGTTGGTATTGGCACATCTCAAGAAAGCACCTGTGTGCAATGTTCGAAAATGTGCACAGAGCATATTACACATCCCATGCAAGAAAACCTCTATTACCCCAATGACTCGAACCAAACCATTAAAAAAATCATTTATTTCTGCTATGTTTAAAGGTCTAAACTTTATACCAGGACACCACCCAATGTATATTCCATCCATACTTGCCCGCTAGACATCTGTCCCCTGTCAGTCTCGGAACCATCGTTGTGCATTGCGCACGAGTGAATTTTCCCCACAGTGCTTTTAAGATTCCTCCAATCGAAGACCCATGAGTTACCCACGCTTGAACACTGGCTAAGCCAGATGGAGGACATATTCACCTTTGAATACTTGTTGTAGGGATAATTAAAGGAGTACAGCTGATTCGCTCCCGGGCTGGGTTTTTATCCATTTTGATTTTACCCTGCCACCCCATCCTTTTCTTTAGTTTGTCCGTGTTCTGTATTCTCCATATTATCTATTTTATTCTTTCCCTATCCACTTCATGCTCCCTAGCTTAAGAATTCACGCTATACGGTTCGTATATCGATACTTGCCAGCAGTTAAAGCCAACGAAACAGATTACTATTGCGCGCATATATTCTCAAATTAATATTGCTTCACTATGTCCAAACAGTCCTGTCCCAATAAAGATGTCAACTGACAGATTACAATTACATTTTTCCAATCTGAAGGCCACTGCATTATCACTGTGAAATATGGAAAACTTAACCATTTGCCATGTTGCTATCTGCATGGACCAAGAGGGGGCTGAGGGATTACAGTATTTATACGTGAGTGGTTTTCTTTAAGTTATGTTTCTGTGCACATCCCTGGCTAATTGGTCCTACATGTTGATACTTATATTAATAAGCACACAAGCAAAATGCAGAGTGGCAATACGTTGCCATGAGATTTGGCAATATTCTCCTTTGACTTGTTATTCGGTAACTTGCATTAGACAGTGAGCCCATGTGTGGACACAATGAGGCCTAAAACACCAGATGGCAAGGTACTGGAAAGCCTCTGCAGGCATTTCTTGCAAGTAAATACCAGCTGTGCTGCATCAAAAAAAATTCTCCAGATGCCCCAATACTGGCCAAGCATATATCATCAGAAAGACAAGTTGGTTTATCTGTGAACAGTTCATGAGGTACACATATCGGATATAGTACAAATGGTAAGCTTAGGAGCAGGGATGATGTCTTTTTTGCACCTGCAGGGCCAAGTTTGAGAACATATTGAATCATATTCTGGTACTTTATGGCTTTTGCCATGTAATAAGTAAATGTCAATTTCCTTAGACCAGACCCTGCTAAACCATTCACAACACATACTTTGAATAGACTTCAGTTTAATTTTAAGTTAAACTGAGTTTATTCTATAACAGTTAATTGGTCCGAGATCAAGTCCAAGAGAGAGATGGAGCTGAACCTGGTTAATGTGGAGGTGCTAGACGGATTGTTATATTGTGCGATTCTGACACGGGGTGGCAGCTTGCAGAAGAAGAACGTCATCCAGTATTGGATTGCAAAAAGATGATGATGATCGCAATAACAGTTATACTAAAAGCTACAGTGTTCAAAACACTTATTTTGATTACATATAATGGTGGCAGAAAAATGGCATTTTGCCAAGAGACAGAAATCCACTTGATGATAATTTTGGAATGTGTTTTTACACTAAAGTTTTTTTTTCACCAAATAGCCTCTCAATGCAGTTCAATCATGATAGACAAGAGACCAGTACTAGTAGTCATAAACATAACATTGCTCTAAATAACCTTTATAATGACTATAGTGCAGGGCTCATGTGGTCAGCATGGTTAAAAACAAACACGAGCAACCACTTTATGTTCCAGGAACATACAGTCGTCACTGTTAATCAAAGAGAGCAATTTTGTATTCTAGAGAGTGCTGAAGAAACCATTCTGGCACATGGCTAGAGAGCTTTGAGAAAACCCTGGATACAGTATGTCTAAATCAACTACGTTCTGTAAACGACACCGTGTTTTTTAGGGGAATAATACCGTTTAGATATGTTATTGACAAGTTATGCATCTATTTATCTTGTATTATGTTTTACTCCAGTTACACTATTTGCGTATTGATGTAGGTTTTCGGAATAGAGGAACACCCGACACAGCTATCCCAAAAGAGCAGCTCTTAAGAAGAATTATTATCTAACTTGTTACGTTGAATTAAAACGTCTATACAATATATTCAATTCTCACCTAAACTTTTGCCAAGTGTAAGATAAATGTTAAGTGATTTATTTATTTTCGTGGCCTTGCAGTTGTTGTTGGTGGTGGAATTACATTTGAGCATGGAAGCCACCCAGGCTTCCAGTGATGGCGACTGAGTGCTGACCCCTGAGCCGTCCAACCACTCTGATCAAAGATGTCGAATATCACATACAGTACGATGCGCCAGGCCTCTTTTGTGTTGACCAGTCTTAAACTCCATTTGGCACAAATATGGTGCAATCCCAAACACAAATCAGTTGAGTGTAAAATGTTAAGTCTCGCAGCTAATGATGTCACCACAGTGGTGACAGAGGGGCACTTTATTGTCGCAACACGTCAAGGGATCCGTCCTCGAAAATAAAGATTATTTTATAAGATTTGCTCCAGAATTCGTGATGTTTCAAATACACAGGCAATGTAACATTAGTGTATATTCTACATATGCAATAAATATCAGCTGTGGGCGTATGTAAAATAGAACATATATATTTTTTTGTCAATCAGGAAAAACAAAACGGAATACACCTCACACCATTCGTATGTTCGAGATCAATGTGCAAATACATTCGAGGTTAAAAAAAATGACGTCTTCAGATTTCATAGAAATACATCAATTACATCGTTAGATCCAAATGCTGTCATGTCAGCCAATTATACTAAACTTTGTACTGATGTAGGATTTCACAGCTCGATGTATGAGAATTGCTGTCCACAGCTGCTCTTTCGGGATAGCAGTGTCAAGTGTTGGTCGACAATGTGGTATTTGATTTACTGAGCGAGGTCTGCGTGTCCTCCCCACCACAGACTGCTGTGCCAAAATGGGGAGTGGTAGCTCAGTGGTTAGCGCGCTGGGCTACAAACTTGGCGACCCGAGATCAATTCACACTCATGGCCAACACCAGAGACGATTTTCTGAACCGGCCCTGGGCCTCCACTAGGTCGACTCAGCCTCAAATTAGTTCCCAGTGCAGTCTGTAAACATCGTCACTAGGAAGACAAAGGCGGCCAGGCGCGGTGCTAGCAACCCACCCCCTCGTGTGCCGTGTCGACCTTCATAGGTGCTCGTTAATGGCACTTGAGCCTACCGCCTGTTAAGGCTATACAGGGGATCTTTGTATTTGTCTGTTTGCTGTAAACATGTTTAGAAGGCACTGTATTCGATTGCTGTGTGTGTGTCATCTTCAACGAAAGCCAAGAGCTCAGATGATGCCAAACTGATCTGTCACATTATGGCCAATCATTTAATACGTATATTTAAAGTATCTGGGTGACTCAGGGGAGTACCGTAATGCATTTCTCGTTGTCAGAGCAGCACAACTGAGATGCTGAGGTCAAACACCTAGCTCCCAATCCATTATAAACTAGCACATGTTAAAGAGCAGCAGTGTAATGATTTTAAGATATAATAAATAATGACTGTACGCACACGCACACAAATGTGAATTATATTTTGCCCTCAATGTGGTAAAGCCTGTCCATGAAAACTATGGTAATTTGCTAACTGGTAACATATCCAGCAACTCATCTTTCTGCCCATGAACAGAGGACAGTAAAGGCGTTTTGGTAAGACACTCTTAAAGCACAATTATGAATCCATGGATGTAATATCGCTCTGGAGGCGCATGGGCCGGAGCGCTCCTGTGTTGGTCGTATTTATTTGGCTTTGATTTGTTATACAATTTGTTAGTTTTCATCTGTTCCTTTTCTCTTTGGTTGGTGGTTTGTTTGTTTATCTGCCATGCTCTTGTTGCTTGTTTTTTGTCTGTTTTGTGCGGCCTACTCCTGGCCCAGTTCGTGTAAGTCCTGCCTTGCCTAGATTCGCCTCGTGTTGTTGCCTAGGTGTCGCGTCTGGAAGTTGTGTTTTTGTTGTTGTGGGTGGCTGCGTTTTTATTTCTTTGCTGTTGCGTGTGTCTATGTGTGTGTTCTTGCAACTGCTGTTTGGTCGGATAGAGGGG
The DNA here is from genome assembly GCA_036362915.1 of Geotria australis. Taxonomy (NCBI): domain Eukaryota; kingdom Metazoa; phylum Chordata; class Hyperoartia; order Petromyzontiformes; family Geotriidae; genus Geotria; species Geotria australis. The sequence goes on from JAZEWU010000002.1 coordinate 2,899,760, forward strand.
GCTAAACGGGCGCGGCACGGGCTGGAGAAGAGATGGACCGATGCGGCACAGGAGGATCTGGAGCTGGGTGGACTTGCTGAAAACTGGTACCGGCGGTGTCAAGATCGACCTCTGTGGAGGAGGTTCGTGAAGGACGCTACTGGGCAGTTGGTGGCAGTCGCCCTCCAGCAACAACGGAGGGCGGAGGAGCGACGCTCACAACAGCGAGCCGAGCGCCGAGCGGCCAAAGCACAGCAAGTTGGCACAGTAGGGAGCTCAGGTGGAGCATCTGCCGGTCATCTCAGTCTGGCAGCCCATGACACCTGGGTCTGTCCTGTGACCTCCTGTCGACGAGCCTTCGACACTTCACGTGGCCTCGGGGTGCATGTGGCCTGGCACAGGCGACGTGGTGACGTCACCGCCACTTAGTGGCGAAAGACGGTTGTTTGTTTTGTTTGTTTGTTCTTGTGCTTCATTGTTGATTGCTTGATTTGGATTGGCGTTGTTTCCCCCTCGTGTCTGTCTCTCTGTCTTCCTGTCTCTGTGTCCCTATGTCTCCCTCCCTGTCTCCCTCCGTGTTTGTCTTTAAGGAAGTGACGGCCATCTAAGGGGACGCTGGCAGATTTTTGCCACTCTTAATATTGCCAGTTTCACGACCTTTCAGTATATTCGAAGCATCCTTAACACAAAAAAAATCCTTTTTTTTCATTGTTGACATGCCGTTCTCTTCGCAGCCCTTGTGCAGCGCTTTGTGACCCTCGGGTGAAAGGCGCTATATAAAACGCAATTATTATTATTATCCCAATCTGAGATATTTTACAGGGGATAGTAATGGCCTAAACTGCTTACTGGCCAACAGGATGCCTATGATTTCTGTAATTTTTCTCCGTGCAATAAATGGTGTAACATTGACAAAAAGTGTCCTGATGAAAGTTAAACAATTAGCCATCTTTATATTAAATGTATTTTCTTCAACATATTGTTCCAGATCCTTTTCTCTAGCTGGATGTTTAAGTACAAAACAAAGTGCTGCTAGGAACGTCCCCGAGTTCTTCAGAACTTGGATACTAAAGAGTCTGATCCTGAGGCAATGCTAGAATTGGTGAGCATCAGTCAGGATGGGTTGTTAGAGTCGCTGTGGGGCTATGTGGCAGGCAGCAAAGGGCAGTCCAGCAAGATATATTGTGGTATGATACTTATATGCGCCCACATCAACAACCCCCACTAACCAGCATGGTGAGGTGTGGTAAAATTTCCCCGACGACAATCCAAATGGCATGGGAGGCCCGGATCTAGACGTGTATTGACTAAAGGTTTGGCAGCTCTTCAGAGCTGTTCTTTCGGGATAGCCATGTCAAGCGATTTCCCTCCCTCCCTCGCGATATTTTACCTCCCACGTTGGAAGCATCATCAGGTGTTAAGGTTTGGACAGTACATGTATAGGCAGTATATACATGAAACACCCATTTATCACCTCAAGCTTTCTATAAAGAAAAGCGTATCCCATGTAACCTCAACAGACTGTAGGGTCAAATGCTGTTAGCGAGCACCTATAAAGGCCAGAACGGCACACGAGGGGGTGGGTGGTTGGCACCACGTTCGGTCACACACATTCTCAAACATATACAGCCTCTAAAACAAAGCTTTTAATGAGCTTGGAATTAATGGGCATATTTATTTATTTTATGGCATATTCTCATGAGCCAAATTGCAAATTACATGCCAGTTAAAACCATAAAACTGTAATATTGACATATTACCTCAAAAGGTCATGACTAAAAACAGTTTCACAAAAGGAGAGGCTACTTTTGCATAAAGCTTGCAAAAGTCAAACGCACCGTTATTTAGCATAAACAGGTGATTCCTTAAATAATTAGCAAATCCGTAGTAAAAAAGCAATATGTTTTGCCCGTAGGTTATTTCATGCTGGTTGGTTATATGGCACAGTAAATTCTCTGTTGAATATTTAATATTAAAGTCATGCGTTAATCTTCATAAATGACAAATTTAAGCATAGTAAAATATTGACCTTTTTGTTGATGCCTGATTACCATGTACCCTTCTTGTTAAGAAATACGAATATATATTCACAGCATAAGAACAGAATATTCTTTACTGCAAGTAATTCTCCTATTTCATAACAGCTACCTACACACACATAATATATTTTAATTAGAGAATATAGTTCTCCTTGCATCTAGACATGACTTTTTGGATAAGCCAACAAAAATAAAAATGATACATTGTTAATCATGGTATATGTGAGGCAGAAATGCTTAATTGAGTCTTAAATTACCCATTCCACTCGGCAATATAAAGTAACAAATGCTGCAATTAAAATGTACATATGCATGTTCATCTCAAAGTTTTCGAGTTCAATCATAACACCATAAACAGTTTTTTTTATCACTATTCTAAGAATTAGCTGACAGTCAGTATTGAATATACTCCAAGTGCAGCACCCTATCCATTGTTTACAGGGAGAGAGGGAGAGCTCTCGGCACGGCCATCGCGAAAAAACAGGTCTGAAGAGCAACCATCATGAATCGAACCGCGAAAACTTACATCGATAGATAGATGTGTATTATTACAGCAGAAAAATACCCAGTGAGCTTGCAAGCTCATTACGGGATTACTGCGACATAAACATGCGCAATGACAATAATAAAGAAAAATAAAGAAAAATCTAAAAGTAACAAATTAACCAAACAAAAAAATATTTACACACAGCATTGCACATAATCCATCATATAAACAAATAAAAAACACAGCGATACATTGTGATGGCAAAAACTAAAACAGATCATGCATAGGTAGCTCATTCAACTTTTAGAGGGAACAAATGCCACACCCCGAACACAACACACAAACTGCAATTACAACTAGGCATACATTTTAACTCTAACTTAGATCTAAGGAGTCTGAGGGAGGTGAAAGAGTAGCCAATTATGTGAGCACACTGGAGGAGAAGCTCATTCAATTTTTGTTGCTTTGGTTTTATTAGTTGTTTATTTCTGTCGTTGTGTAGCGCTTTGTGACCTTCGGGTGAAAGGCGCTCTATAAAATGCTATTATTATTATTATCACAGTCAATGCCATGATAAACACAATTACTGCTGTCAGATCCTATAGCCTCTCGCCCCCAAACTGGTTTTAGGCCTCGCCCTTGGTTGTTGACCTCTGGATGCAGTTTTAATGCCGTCTTCACTAAACTTCCCTCATCCATCCTGTGCCCACACCTGAGGATGCCTCAGGACGCCTGAGGCATCCTCAGGCGTCTGCTGCAACCGCGACCCTCACCAGGACAAGCGGTTTAGAAAATGGATGGATGGTTGGACGGTCCAGTCGAAAATCAGCACTGAGATTATTTTCCAAAACTGACCAAATTTAGCGGTTGACAATTTATTTATTGTCAGACTTGATTAGAGGCAAACCATCTTTTATGGACGATCGAAGCATCTAGGATTCCTGGTGGTTGGGTGGTTTAGAGGTCATGGCACTGGGTTTGATTTCAGGCAGCTGACCGTGATTAAACCAGTCTCAAGTGGAGTCAGTTGGTATTCTCAACCAGGTCACTAATGACTGCACACACGCCCACAATGTATCAGATTAAGTTTCCTTTAGCATTTAATTCGGATAAAATGCAGCTATCAAAATAAAATAGAATATATCCATCCATCCATTGTCAGAAATTGCTTAATCTTGTACAGGGTCGTGGTTAGCCAGAGCCTATCCCGGCAGACACAGGGCGCAAGGCAAGGCTATACCACTGATGGACGACAGTCCAATATAATTTTGTCGTAAAAATATTTCTCGGCAGCAGGAGGTGTGGGAAAGTTCTGCCCCCTAAGGTGTTGATAAGAGGTCAGTTGACGAGATTTTAGTGGCAGTTCTGTGATATATCTTTCTGTGGACCATGCTCTAAGACAGTGATTCACTGCTCTGGAAGAGATCATAACATATTCTCATGGCATGATGCCAACAGCATAATTGGAACACAATTTTTGAAAAATACCCACATTCAAAACCCATTATAGCATCTTGGTATTGTACATATAGTACTGTACCTCTTACTTAAAATAGTTATTTTACATACATAGTTTAAATTGTATCCATACTTCACACACCATTTAAGATAACCTTTACAAAACTATTTAAATATCTATATAAAAGTGGTTTTACGCAGACCACACCATTTATGAGATAATAAAATCTATCGCAGCTCAGCATGAAAAATAAGCTCAGTAAAATCATTGGCTATTGCACCAACATAATCTTGCTACTTTACAATGGGATAGATCTCAACATCCTCTAGGAAAGAAGACACATTCAACAGCTCTACTCATAATTCATCACCGGGAATTACACTTTGTTTTCAAGCCTACAATCGTCAACCTTAAAAATGCACACAACCTACCTAAGGTATACTACTGACTGATAACAAGGAATACGGGGCGCTGAGATTTCATGGCTTTGCAAAATTTGGAAAAGACCATCAATTTTTGTCACATTTCAGGTTTTTTGAAAGGCAAGTGCTGCAAGATGAATAGAAACGCATCTGTGGATCAATGACTTGTTCTGAAAACTGCCAACGTTAATGTATCTTTACATATTTCAAAATCGCCTCCTGCACGAGTGCACATGTCCAGTCTTGCTTGGGGCTCTCAGATCGCTCAAAAATGTTTTGGAAAAAGACAACTTGGAAACACCAAAGAATTGACATTTGTTGAAGACCGATCAGAATTTAAATAATGAAAGAGGCAAACAAGAGCCCAAACGGTAGACCACAAGTGCATTAGATTGATGAGACGTTTTCATGTGTAGAGGTATGAGATGGATTGTGGCATCACAGACCCTTGAAAGATAGTAGTGGCATGGGGAGATCTCTATCCAGCATTGGATAGCCACTGGCTAATGATCTTCTTTTCTTTGCGATTCTTCGAAGCGCGATGTTAAATTACAGTTTCCCATTTTCTTACACAGCCCCTTGCATTTTCATTGGCTAATGATGATTGTTATGGTTGATCCATGATAATGTTAATTTCAGAACAATTATTTCTCATTCAAGCAAGCCGGTTCCTCTACTCACTTTAGATTCTGTATGACTTTTAAAACCAGTTTCGTCTTTTGTTTTCAAATGTATATTCCCATATTTTACAATATGGCTTCGTGGCATTTTCCACGCACTACTAATTGCTTGGAATATTTAGTCTTATATTAAATACGTTATCATAATGCTTTATTTGCATTACAAAGCAAAACGAGAAAGGCCATATAAAGATGAGACATACCAATGCACTCCAGGCACACAAAGATAAAGGATGGCTCGTCGCTGCACAACACTCTTGGGTAAAGGTGTAAGAACAGACAACTTGTTGGTTAAAGGTGTTAGAATCGAGATGCCTTCATTCGAGACATTACTGATTAATAGTGCAGTGCTATGCGCTGTGCGACATCACGGGGTGGATTTTAACACATGTCTTACCACGAAGGCAAGCCAAGTCTCCACACCAGGCCAATTATTCAGCTGAATATGTGCAAGGAAAGCTTTATGTATAAAACGAAAAAAAAGTGTAATAATGGAATAACATATTGCAAAGTGAAGAGTTGAAAGGTCATTCATTGTCAGAAACCGCTTAATCCTGTACAGGTTTGCGGTGAGCCGGAGCCTATCCCAGCAGACACAGGGCGCAAGGGAAGGCTATACCGAGCATAGGACGCCAGTCCATCACAGGGTTGAAAGGTCATAATCATCACATGTTGACAAATATAAAATGAACAAAAAAAACACACTTGGAGCTGTTTGTTGTATTTCACCAAAATAAAATAAATAGGAATGTTCGCCAAACGCATTAAGCGGGCTCAGTGTTCAACGTTGAAAGGAGCATCTGGCAGTGCTCACCTCTGTTGACAGTCCAAAACCGGTGGTGGAAATGATGTTATCCCATTGCAGTGGTACACCCGCTCTATGGAGAACATTGTTTTATATAGCAATGTAGATAATAATAGTTGAGACATACCTATACTGTATTACACCTTAACCTAGAATATGCAATATCACTGAGTAAAACCGCAGCAAGATGCAGGCACATGTTTTGGATAGCTGTGCCAGTATACTTAGTGCATATTGATGTTTCATTTGTCCAGATGTGAGCGTTGCACAAATCTTTTGTCATGCCTTCGGTTGTTCAGCAACTCTTGGGGCTAATGCACTGTGTCAGGACACTGAGCCAGCACCACTGAGAGATCCGGAATTGAAGCCCTGGGGCAGACAAGTGAAAAATGAGCATCGTCTTCTCAATGTTAAAGTCCAGAGAAATTCGATGACCAAAAGACGGATAAAAATTGGAGTTTTCGCTCCATTTGGTCATCATACTCAGCTTTAATATTAGCTAAACTGCAACAGAGCAAGACAAAAATTGCTCACTGGTCCGGTGAAGACAACTCGAAACGAACGTGTGTTTGTGCCCTGAGGACAAGAAGGCAAGTCATATATGCTGACCACAAAGATGCTGATTTGCAGTATGTTTAAAATTGTGAAATCTTCTTTGTCAGATTACTGTGTTTCTAGTGATATATAATTTACACTTAGCATGGGCAATTAAATTAAACACATTTATCAGTATTTTCAAACAACTCATTCATCTTCAAAGACATATTGTTCTGCTTTTGGTGGACTAAGAGCTTTTCTCTACTTGTTAATCCAATTAACTATTTTTCAAAAAATACGTAAATAACGCATTCTACATATATCTATTTCCTCTGCAGCTCAAAAGACCTTGCGGAGTTCAATGAAAATGCAAGGGGCTGTGTAAGAAAATGGGAAACTGTAGTTTAACATCGCGCTTCGAAGAATCGCAAAGAAGAAGAACACACAGAAACGTGAAACTGATTTTTGTATATACATGATATAACCAGTTATTGACCGAAACTATCGGTAAATAAATATTCCAAACTGTACAGACTGTAGACAAATTTTCAATTGTAATCCAAATCAATGTCTCCTTGAGCTGTGATGATCCCCATGGTTGTGCAAATTCCACGTTTCTGATATGGGGATCATGCTTTCTAAAGGATGTCGACTCTAAAGGATGACGACCCACGAAGGGATGACAGGCTGAGTACATCGCCATCCAGGATTTTAATCTGTCCAATTGTGAGTTAACTACTCAGGTGCTGAATTGTAACTGGGGACATGAAAATATTACAATATGACACTTAACATTTAACTATACGATACAGATTGCTAAGACTACTTGCTATGATTTGTATATGCAATATTATGTATTTTACTATGCAAATATACACATCTGAAGTGTACTAATTACAGCACAAAACATACAACAATTTATTCTCAGCCTACAGGGTATGGTTAGCATTGAGCTGAGTAAAAAAATAAACAAGAAAGGTGTTTTGGAGTCTTTTTTTGTAAAGAAAACATTCTATCAGCAACCCAGAGTGGTGCAATGGTAACATCCGTGCCTCAGAGAAAGTAGGTCCTGCCAGAGGCGGTTCAACTCCCACCTCGGGTGCCTTTCTCTGTGGAGTTTGTGTGTTCCCCCCCTGTTCTGCATGGGTTTTCTCCAGATTCTCTGGTTGACCACCAGAACTAAAGGAACACTCATTAATTGGCCAATAACATCATAATATATAGGATGCAGTGTCTGGCAAATGTTCGCACTGGCTAACCACACGGATGTCTTCCCTCTCACCACTTCACTGTGGTTTCCTCACCCCTCTGAATCATTCTCTCTTCGAATTAATACCTTCGACGTTGAAGGAATACTAGAGTGTTATAAATCGCAAAATGAAATTATTATTATGTTTCACTGTACCTGCTAAAATAGTCGATCTTCATTAAATACCCTGTACATTTATGTAAGTTTAGTGGTTCAGTGCCTGTTCTGTACAACATATGCACGCTCAACTGATTTGTATGGTAGAACCGTAATAGGCAGTACAGAATCTGTAGGTATTCTTTGATGTACTATGGAGCATGAGCCCATCATTAGTATTCATTTCTGTACCTCCACTTGCCATAAGCTTCACAGTACGAAGCAATAAAGTCCAAATATAGTCTATGACAAGTCCAGAGACTCCCCTAGTTACTTGATGTACTGTTTATCACACTCTAGCTACTTCCCTTTAGGCATCTTCTTCCACAGGTTATCTACCCAGCGAGACTACACAAAATAACTGCACAGTAACACCTGCCTATAATTCACTATTTATGTGTTGGGCCTCCACACCAACAAGTTGTCTGCACATATAAACAGCAAAATCTGACCTTGTCGAACAAACAAGTAACAAACACTCGAAATATTCGACAATAATGCTGCCGTAAAACATCTATATTATGCAACAATTTAGACAATAGGACCATGATCCAAAGTGTCATATTTTATGAAGAGAAGCTATTGCCCAATACTTCGCCTGTTATGTGCATTTTTTTCTCTTTAGGGAAGTGCTATTGACAAATGTTTTGAGTTTTTTGTTATTGTGCTTGTAAACCACTGCCAATGCGTGTCACGATTTTTCTTCAACACAGCCAATCGTTTTGTTCACGTGACAGCCATTTACTTACCTTTTACGTGACCTAACTCATAAAAAGAGCTATACTATGGATAACATTGGTCACGAAAGCCTTAGTGTTAGAATTTGTACGTATAACGATTAATGTACTGCTGTATGTAAATCTATTAATCACCGCTTGGTTGAATGTCCCACCAGAATGACCATAAAACCAGGCCAATTCCCTGCACCAGGCATTGATATGGCATTTTGAAATAAGCTAGAATCACCCGTTCGAAATGCTGGCTTCATGAATGCTCAGCTAGCCTAGCTAGATTTGCATTACAATTACAATATAATTGTATACATTCTATTGTATACATCTTCGATGGGAAAATCCCTCACATTGAAATGTGAAGATGTTGGGACATAGAAATCACCCCTTTGTGGGGAAAATCACCACAAGCGTTAAGTAGAAACGCTTAGGCTTTCATATAAGATGAGGCAAGCAATTTTTTGGTAAAATTGGTGTTTACTGGTTTTGGTGAGATCGTTGATCTCATGAACACCCTTGGGTATTCTTTAAACCTTTATTTTCGTCGAGGCCACATTGTTTTGATATTCAATGCTGACATGTATTATTTATCTCTCAGCACTCGTTCACGCTTGTGAAATAATGAACATCGATTTAGGTGCATACAATAATAGTTCTTCCCATGGGTGAAGTTCTTAAGACCTTGTATATGAGTGAGATTGTCCATGCGAGCAATGCGTAATAGAAGCAATGCTAGTACTGTATTGTGCGTTTATCATTGTGTGGAATAAGAGACAAGGCCAACTGACAATGATATTTCAGAGCTCAGGAGAGCAGCATTGACAATAGTGGTTCTGCTATTTGATTGTTTCTCATTTAGCTGTTATTGGATTCTACGAGTGTTATGTTTATAAGGGTTGTACTCAGTGAGATACAGGTTGAGCTACAGTATTGTGGCAATTGAACTAAAATATAACAGTGGTATGTGTGCACATGTCAAATATATCCATGAGGATACTCTTTTATAGAATTCTATCACTATTTATAGATCTTCGTACATATAAGTTAGTATATATATTATCATAATAGTTAATAGTGCTACTGTCTCTATAGAGTTTGATGCATATCATTTCGTACGTTGCTTGCAGTTGCGCTTGTTTGCATGACTTCATTAGAATCAAACACACAACCGATGAGTGCTCACGGGTACCAGAGAAAACTGTAGAACTTCATTTCCGCAGCGATTCTCTCTGCTGAATCCTTTGTCTATGCAAACAGCCTATAGTCTACACACACAGTCCGTAGTCTATACACACAGCCTACAGTCTACACACACAGCCTACAGTCCACACACCCAGCCTATAGTCCACACACAGTCTATAGTCTACACACAAAGCCTATCGTACTCTGTGCCGCGCCACACACAAAGCCCTCAGCTGCGCCACTCAGTGTACCCTCCACTCACGTGGAGTGGAGGGTACACGAGGAAAAAACCTTCATTGTAAATGTCGTGGGCTCGCTCTCCAACATACCGGTGTGCTGAGGTATGTAATGAATTGGCACGTTTTGTTCACGTGACAACCCTTTACTGATTGGCTGTGTCGGGTGGAGGCGGGTTTACGACACTTACTTTTTACGCGACCTAACTCATAAAAAGAGCTATAATATGTACACATTCTATATCTATGTTAGGAGTATCTTATTATAGAATACTTATGTGTTAAGACTCCCTGTTGCCATGCGGTTTATGTCATTCATGGCAGGAGACCATGTGTTTTGGTCTCATGGTTCAAAAATTCCACAATTTGTAGGATTACGTTGCAAATTACTCACTTGGATTAAAGATTACGATAATTACCACAATAGTATGAAAACCTGGCAGGACCCTCTTGAAAATGAGTCATGACACTCAGTGAGGCTTTCCTGAGTAAACAAGTGTAATAATGCAATTAATAATCCTTGCACCCTTTCCCACAACTCCCATCCCCCATTCATGTAAAGCAACTTGAGATAGTTACATACAAAGTTTAAATTTAGGATTGTATTACTATAATTGCAAAGCTCAAACATGTTATCGAAATTTAAATGTTATAATTGTGTCAATGTCAACTATTCCTGTGATGAAACAATGAAAATATCCATCCATCCATTTTCTAAACCGCTTGTCCTGGTGAGGGTCGCGGTGACAGCAGTCCAAGGAGAGTGGACCAGATATCCCTTTCAAAAACAATGAAAATATAAAATATACAAAATACTAAAACATAAAATCAAACACATTTTATTGACCTTAAAATCCAAGACCTAAAAGTCTGTTTTACACTTCCATCCATATTGTATTGAAACATGAGTGTCTATTGATCAGACGTTGAAAAAAAAAACCCAATACACACTAATAACACTTTGCTGTAAAGCCAATGATTACATTGGCTGTTTGTTTATACGAATTTTCACAGTGCTGGTGTCATGGATCTATAACCATAAATGTCAAAATGCTGTTTGGTATTTTAAAAATAGGACAACAAGGAAACACAAAAAAATCCCAAAAATGAGTACATCACATATGACATGTACCATACTGTGAGACATGTTTCCCCAATGAGAAGACTTCCAGGATTGAATGGCCAGACGGCACATGCAACAAGGAGAAAAAAGAGCAATAGATACATCAGTCACATCAGTCAGAGTTTTATGTTCCATGCAGCCCTCTCCCTTGTAAGTGCCTTACCATCTGAATGTAATAAATAACAGGCCCCTTCTCCCCAGCATGATATTATAATTCCAAAAGCCCTCCCAACCCCACTATGATGTGATCAATTATTCCCCTCCTGTCATATGAAGCTCCGGTGTTATAATTTTATGACCACCCCTCAAGTTCAACTTTGGCCCACCACAATGAATCTTATCCATGCCAGAGAAGACTCAAGCACCCACATGACATCATTCCGGTATTTAAAATGGGAAAGGGCATAGCATATTTATTTTCAGATGTTTTATTAAAATAGTGTCATTATGTTCTTTTTCAGTTTAATATTTTAGCTGAGGAATCAATACTTTTATTTTTTAAACTTTTAAGATGGAACACATTGCATTTTTTCTGGTCACACTACTATGTATATACTGAAATGGTATTGAAACACTCTTTTAGTTCAACCACAATATTCTCACTGAATTATCTAAATTATTATTATTACACTTGTTTACCCACGAAAAGACCACTGACACTAAATGTTCTTTGTCAGGGAATTCATTCCGGGTTTTCGCAGTAGGCGGCAAAGTGCAATCCAGATTCAGTAATTTGCAGTTACATCTTCAGGTTTGGGAGGTTTGTCGTTTACAAAGCATCATTATTTTCGTTACTTGAGGAGAAAATTTGAAAACGCAAAGAAACTCATGCTGAACAGGAGGAGAACATACAAGTACTGCGCAGAAAGGTACCTGAGTCACTAATCGAACCCAGCAGCAACCTTCTGTGAGGCACAAGTGTTACCACTGCACCACCCTGACATCCAAGCCTTTAAAGCTCGCAATATGTCTTCGCCTGTTTGGCCTCGTCTCCGTTCTGCACTCTACAGGTTTTATGCGTGTACGCAATCGCTCTGCTATCTCATTGTCTTATTGTTTAGGCTGTATTTTACTTGAAGATGGTCTCCCTCTTGCCCACTAACTATAAATATCCACATATACAAAATATAAAAGTATAAACACAGAAATTTGTGAATATTGACAACGTAAGTCTTGTGTGTCGGTGATATTGTCCCCTCCTGTCTAAGGTCCCCTCCATATCCTCATGTGTATGTTTTTGGAAGAGTGAAACATTATAAGCTTTAAACATAGGATTTTGTTTAATAGCTGAAATTAAGTAGTAATTTATCCAAAGCAGTGTTGATATTGATACCTCTTAGCAGCATCAGTTCAAAGTAAAGCTGGTTTGGGGCTTATCTTCACCTAGTCAAATTGGCAGCAATCATCCCATCTAGTAGACTAATGCTACTAGATGGGATGATTGCTTAAAGCGAGACACATCAATGGGGTAAACAAATCCATGAATTAAATGAATAAATGAATACAACAATTACAGACCTTTTCTTTTCTCAATGAAAAACACGTATATTTATCAGTCTGCCTCTTGGCAGACTGATATGTTATTGTTTCTCAAATTAGCTTTGACAAGCAAAAACATATTATTATAACTAAAGCATTTTAATGAAAAGTGATGTAAACATTCACCTATTGGAATGGACATTTACCAATGCAATGAATCTTGACAATTCTATCCCTTGCCAAGCATTACAGTCTATTTAGCATTTCTGGTTCACATAACTACTGCTATATCCAATTTCATTAGAGCCTCAATCCATCCAATTAGGACAGTACTATACCTGAAGACGTCAATAAACGTGCACTCAAACCAGCAAAATAGCCCCCCCTGTAAGCCAGATAGCCAATTTCCCTCTTCCTTGTTCATCTGAAAGCCTATCGTCTACGGAGTGAAGCGAATTACACAGAACGTTCTCAATCTGGAATTAATGTTAACTGGCAACTAGGCCAAGACCTTCAGCTGCCCAAGATTGTAATCCCGTCAACAGCTAACAGAGCAGAATGAGTTTGTTGTATTCCTAAATTGGTTTTGAACCCTAGTCTCAGCCATCCTTTTGGAACTTGACACATGAACTTAGAATGACTGTTTTATTTTTAACTGCGAAGCATATACAGGCCGCTAAACATGCATTATTAGACAGGAAGATGTTTTCTTGCTGTAAAATAGTTTATTAAAATTCAATGGAAAGTTTTAGGACACCCATAAATGACCTTTATATGCTTTTAACCTGCCAATAAGGCACAGCATTACTGAAACAGCAACGTTTATTTAGTTATATATACATATAACATTTTATTTCTGTTATAGGCTTTCACGGCTGTACTGATTCATACTATCAGCATATATTCAGGGTAGCTGTGTGGGGATGGGACACATACACATTGCTGCTGCCTCTTATCCTGTCTCACTCCTCAGACTGAGGACCGTGCACTGCAGACAACACGTCTTCCCTTTTTCCTTATGAAATATAGATTGTTGTGCCAATACACTGCACTATATATTTCAACGATAAGCGTTGCATCAATACTATGGATTTTTTCATTATGCAGGATGCATTTTGAATGGTCTATTTATACACAATCCCCAAAGTATATTAAACATGTTGATTTTTAATATGTGAGCTCATTATACAAACTGTAATTACTCTGAAGAAAATCTACCAGCATTAAGTAATAAACATGCCATACATTCATAATCAATACATTACAAAGAACATTTATGTTATTGCCATTTCTGTTGCAATATAATGTATATACTTTATATTTTTGATGAATATAGTTGCTTACAATACATATCCCCTCGAAAGAGCATTGCTGGTCTGTCTTAAATTAATATCAAATATAAGAGAGACTCATGAAATGTGTAATGGGAATCTGGCATATGATAGGTCATAACATAGGTCTTACCTACTCTGTTATTGGAATGGTAATAAAGATGTGCATTCCAAAGAGCTCTGCTTTCCTTATACAAAAAAAATAATGTACATAGACAATATCTGTGTACGTGTCCATACAAATCCATATGTTTTCAAAACCTATTTAATATTGTAATAACTCCCTAACACATTCGCTATTAACATTTGCACTGAAAAAGGCCATACAAGGCCGAGAAGAACAACCAAGTGTGTATGGCGTGGTCACATAAGATATCCATGCCGTGCACTGCTAGCAAACGGGATCTATAAACCTTACGCACACCAACACATGTTTTTCTGCATACGTAAGTGTCCTTAAGTGCCACATGCCATTGGCTATATGCTGGTAAGTGATAGTGCCTTATAAAAAAAATAGTTAAAAATTCAATACTTGCACCTCACGCATTGGAGCAATCCATACTATTGTCAGCATCAATATAGCGAATTGCTCAACCCTCTTCCTGTTCCACGTTCAATCTCACCGTGAAGCATGTCGCACTCCCCCGTCACACAGCCACCTACACGAGCAGTAACAGTGCCGTAAATATCCACCAGTAACAACAGCTTGGTGTCAAATTGCATAATTGGTTCTTTTACAAGCAAGAAGGGTGCATTAAAGTGAGGACATTGTTGTGTATTATAAAGCTCACATACGCTCGTTAAAACAACGTTCACGACATAACAGCGTTTGACTCTGATGACATTTAAGGTCAGCACTATCCATTAAAAGAATGATGAAATGTTTTGTCGCGAGTCTTTCACGTAACATTATGATCTGTGTTATATGTATTAACTACATTTTCTGTCCATATATGCATTCCACAGCGAGGAACATCTGTAGAGTGCTAGTAAAGTGGATTGGAGTGTAAATCGGTGATCATCAACCTTAATCACGCATAGCCAGGTATTTTCTTGAATTACATGTTAGTTGCAATGCGATCACAATATTACGGCCGAAATGTGAACACTCTTCGTTCTGCCATTGATCAAAGCAGTCAACTTGGCAAGCCACTAGAGCTGGAAAATTCCCTTAATACCTAACGTGGCATCTCGATTCCATCCTTAGAATCAAATGTGATGCCTCGCGGGAATGTAGGATATGGAACGCTTTGGAATCGTTAGGCAACTGAAGCTGCACGGTGCCCACTGGAGCATTCAGACATGAGCCTGGGAATGGCTTATTGAGCAGAACCGCCACGTATGGTCAATGCCTACGTAATGCATTGCAATGCTGATTCTGGTTGATACCATCCGGATGGTACCGACGCGATTCCTGTGGGAGTCCAAGTGGTCGACCATCATACCAGCCAGCCGGTAATTCAGCAGAGTTACTGCTGATATGTGTCACGCAAACATCGGCTGCACATTTAAATGGAGATTCCTCTCCGATGACTTTCACGTTTTGTATGAATGCCACGCTACAATTTGTGTAGAATTTCGCCAATTCCATGTGCTCGGCATCAGAAATATATTTCACCATTCAATCTGGAAAATGTGGTGATGCTTAGCTAAGCAAAAATAAATAAGTCCAGTCCATCACGAATGAACACGCAATCTTTGGTGGCAAAATCCCGGCTAGAATCACATTCCTTTGATTGGAGATTTTAACATGGGAATCACCCATAGCAGATTCAGAATTGTTGGATGAATCGACCAAGGTAGAATCGTAAGAATCCATTCTGACTTCTGCAGTAATCATCGGGAGGTATGCCAGGCGCGGCCCACTGGGCGGAGACCTAGAGGCCGACCCAGGACACGCTGGAGGGATTAGATCCTTCGGCTGGCCTGGGAACGCCTGGGAATCCCCCAGGAAGAGCTGGAATATGTTGCTGAGGAAAGGGATGTCTGGTCCACTCTCCTTGGACTGCTACACATAGCAATGCCGATGTATACAAGAAAAACATTGTTAACACGTATCTAGAACGAGAACTTGCATATGTTACAACGCTGTGATGTTTACTGTGCATTGCACATTTATTAAATATACGTCCCAGTTTGTAAGGGTAGAGGCTAAACATATTTTAAAATGTTCAAGCATATGAAAATACCAGTAACAATTGCATTATAATGTATTAATATTTGGAGTGACTACATGACAACATATAGCTTTAAATCTGTGTAATATAAATACCCAACTTTCTGTATTCTTATGCACTTTAAGACAGATAATAAATGTGCAGCTATAACGACATTTTAACACATTATTTAAAAATAAATATCTTGTTTGTTTATTCACATGAGCTGTCATGAGTTTGTGCATCACCAATTAACCTTGTTAGCATTTTAAATAGGCCTTCATGATAACTTGGCAATGCACTATGATTAATTAATATAATCTCATGAAATGCCCTTATGTGCAGTTTAAATTGTATTACAAGATGACGAGCTCAAAGGTCTACACAAGTTTTTTTTTATTATTAATGTGCTTGCTTAGTTTACCTGGTAGCATAGGAGCCAAAATAAATATCCGTATCCTTATGATGTTCCAAACAAGATTGCAACGTGAGCAAAATATAACACACTTTAAACTCGATAAAGGAGAATGTAATATTCTTACCACATAATTGGTAACAAATTCATTCCAAATTGCAGTGACTCCCACATGGTTCGTTCAAAGCGGGGTCTGAAATAAGTATAATTTTGAAAGTTATTGCATTGCAACATGAAGAAGTATGACCTCAAGTTGTGAATGCAGATCTAGATAATTCGTATTACTAAATTATTACACCAAGCCACAGTGGGTGTTAGAGGAAGCAGATTAATTATATGTGGAATAAATCCTTCGGCTTCCCGTGGAAATTCTAATACAGTACTGCATTAGCAACCTTGATAGTACCTCTATATTACTGTATTTGAAGACAATGGTGGTCATCCATATGAATAAACTGATCCCTGCGAACGGAATATGGCTCAGTGGTGGTAATGGGATTTCAAGCCACCCTAATGCTTGTTTGAATATGGATATACTTTGATTTGACTGTACCATGACAACTACTAATATGATCCTTCTGATTTAAAACGTCTATATTTATTTGTAATATATAACATCACAATCAACCATGATAAATCCATTGCTGAATTAAAGCCTCCCTATATTGTCACCATCTCTAATGGCCTTGCGATACAACATTGCAAGGCCGTCTCTCTAGCTCCTGCACACAAGCCGATTTCATCATGTCATCTCCACGGTAGATATACTCTTGGACGCGTTCCTTCAATTGGCTGCTATTCTGTAAGTAGTCTCAACCACTGGTCACCATCCCTGACAAGTTTGTCCTGCCCAGAAACAGCGTATTTTCATTGCAGTTTAACTTAAAAGCAGGATTTTAAATAAATTATGAAACCATTACATTTTCCATCCTATTTGAATGGCGGTATTTTTTCACAATTAAAAAACTGGGCATTCCATGTCAAACAAAAATAATAAATGCACGGTCTATTACTCTCATTGAGTGTCAAATTAATTCTAGGAGGGACCTTTTAATACATGCGACAACGTGAAAACAAATACCGCCTCCCAGCAAGAAGATCCCGGGTTCGTATCCCGGCTTGGGGGCCTTTCTGTGTGGAGTTTGCATGTGCTCCCCGTGTCCGCGTGGGTTTTCACCGGGAACTCCGGTTTCCTCCCACCGTCCAAAGACATGCTGCCAAGTTAATTGGCGTACTGACTACATTTCCCCAGGCACCCTGCGATGGACTGGCGTCCCATCCTCGGTGTTCCCCTGCCTTGCGCCCTGTGTCTGCCGGGATGGCCTCCGGCTCACCGCGACCCTTGTACAGGATTAAGCGGTTTCTGAAAAT
Source organism: Geotria australis (assembly GCA_036362915.1). Taxonomy (NCBI): domain Eukaryota; kingdom Metazoa; phylum Chordata; class Hyperoartia; order Petromyzontiformes; family Geotriidae; genus Geotria; species Geotria australis. The sequence continues at coordinate 2,917,597 of JAZEWU010000002.1, forward strand.
GGATGGATGGTAAAAACAAATAGGGTAGAAAACAACTTGCTATTCTGAATCCTGCAAGCACATCAATGCTCGGCAAGTTGGTGTCTCACAAAGGCACCGTCGGTGTGATCCTACACAGTCTCACTCTGCTGCAATGATGCCTAACATTGCATAATTACTAACAGATACCAAACCGCACAGTTTGGATCAGCAGTATTACATTGAATACCCTTCTGGTGGTTAACATATGGTAGTGCATAATTTATAGGTTCCTTTAAGGCGAACAAAGACAATAACGTTGCTTTAACAGTGATTGTTATTGTTTGGTTGGTTATTAGTACGTACAAAGCTTTCTATTGATGTAGGCTTTCATAGCGTAATTTATGATTATTGCTCTTAAGAGCTGCTCTTTCAGGATAGCCATGGCGAGCATTATTTTTCGTCATGATGTTGCACCTCCCACATTGGATGATAATAATAATAGCATTTATATAGCGCCTTTCAAGCCTCCAATGTGGGAAGCGAAACGTTCTGAAGAAGGAGGGAAGGAACGCTCAACACAGCTATCCCAAAACAGCAGCTCTTAAGAGCAATTCTCACAAATATGTCTTACATAAAAAAGCGGTCCTCATTTATTACATGATAGTAGATCAATACAAATGCCCGAATGATGAATATTACGTGTGAAATACCTCTGGAATGCACATGAACAATGTAGTAATTGCTAAACAAGCGACTGAATGGCAATGAACAGCACAAGGTGAAACATCTTTCTCAATGGGACATGAACTAAAGCTCCCAGCTACAAACCATGTCCAGTCACTGTGCATAGACTGTATCGCCACAGAGACAGTTCCCATATACAATAAATGTACATTTCCGATAAAATAATCATAAAGTAAAATGTTGCTACAAAAGCACATGCACGCCTCTTGCAACATAACAGTAGAGAAGTAGAATGTTTGCATCTCCCTGATACGTGTTTTGTTTACTCCCTTTCAATTACACTATCATTGATTGCTGATGGCCAATATTTCTAAGGCGCGAATGTATGCACTTACAGAAAGAGATAATGCAGACGCTGTACCACGTACTTACAGTCATACATAGCTGTTTCCCAGGAAATGAATGAATGGAGCATTACACACGTATGAACACATTGCGTGAAATGGTGCAAGCTTTTATTCTGATTCAAGCATTCGTGGCAAACATTCATGCCACTAGATAGGAAGGGAAGTAGCTTAAGTGTGTTATGACAGCTTTCCTTGCGGCATGTGTAGTGAAACGCAGCGTTTGTAATAAACATTGTGCGAGTAATTATACTACATCATTTTAGTACAGTTAAATCATGGAGGAGCAGTGGCTATTGCAAAATGCCTCGTTTTACATTAATTATTGAGTTACACTAATTTAATTGGCTGTGGTGTGTAATTGAACCGCATTTGTGTGTAATTGATCTAAGCCTTTTAAATCCAATAATGATAAAGCATCCAGTTAAAATTACCGTAGATCAATAGTAAAGGGCCTAAAAATCAGCCGATTTGACCAATATCCGTGCCTCCTACTCACCACACCGCATTTTTTCCTGTTACTTGAAATATCATTCTTTCTGCCTTTGTATACTATTATTTATTGTCCGCCTCACTTCCATTCACTACAGCCACTGCACAGCAATTTTACCGTGACATCACCGCTGCAGTATTGATATATTTTAGTGCTCCGCTTGGGAATTTATGCAACCGAGATGGGTGTCACCTAGTCGACTGCCATGTGTCTAGATAGTCAAAATCCATTCTGCAGAACGTATGCATATGTAGGATGTTACCTATGCAATGCACAGCCGTTCCGTTTGCACTTCCACGCTGTGGCGATACAATGGGTTATTCATGCCTTAGGTCTTCCTTAAGGTGAAACCTGCTGTGCTTTAAAATAGTAAAGCATGGCATTTACTTTTGCTGAATAACCTGAAAAGAACGATCAGCTAATGTTTATGTGTGGCCATACTATGTAGCTAATACAAAATGATCAAAGATATTAATAAACACAACATCCATCCATCCATTTTCTAAAACGCTTGTCATGGTGAGGGTCGCGGTGGCATTTTTAAAATGTTTATTTCCCAACAGCGAGTTATTGCATATGCAAACTAAGGTATGCGTAGGAACAAATATATATTCATATACATTCACACGGCGCATGTGGAAATATGCAGTTGCAATAATGGGTTTTAATGAAGAGAAAACAAATGATGTGCTGTTTTAATCACAATGTAATGACCCAAGACTATCTTTAAAGGACTTAAAAAATGTGGTTTTGCTCCCTCCATAAGGTTATCTCAACCTCAGTAGTTGATACAGGTGATAAATGATACTTTTAGCCACTGGGAGTATCAAATACCATCAAGCTGAGGAAGAGAATGATTAATAACTTTATCTACTTTGATCGCTTACAACTCCAAGGGCATAAAAACAGCCTTTCCAATAAAACGGAGACATTTTTTATAGAAAATAATACAGTGTCAACATAAAATGTCACCGCCATCTCTGTCGGCCATTGCAAGTTAGTTGATATCAGTGTCACAGCCAGGCTTGCTGCAATACTAAATAACGCCTTTGTGGGGGTGCGCAGCTGCGAACCTCCAAGGAAAAGTGATTGGTGCTTCATAAAATACGTGTCTCTGTTGAGCGGCATAGGTTTGGACAAAACTGATATTGTATGAAACAATGCAGCTATGATAGTGGCTATGTATGGATGTCACTGCTTCATGTTGTATAACTGGCTGGAATGCAGTTTTTGTTTTTTGCGTGAATTATTTTTTGGGTGAAATGGTATATTTACAATTGTTTTCGGCACTATGTTTTGACCACATACCATAAATAATAATTGTATATGCATTGCGTGTGTGTAGCTTATGCATGCAAAAATCAAAGGTGACAATTTCCCATTTGCTAACATTTAGCTTTAAGGACAATTCCGAATCCATAAACACCTGCCTTTACCTATATGTACACACAACCAGTGCATACAGCTCATCTATACATGCACTGCCGACTATAACATTAAACAAAATTAGAGTGCTGCATTACACCAGTTATTTTTCTATCATTTGTAGTAGGGCTAAATAAATATACTGCTATCATGCACATTGAATCTTCATCTTAATCTTTGTGTTGTAAAGCCAGGCTTATAAACTCTATGGTGTGTGCACTTCCATTTGAGAACCATGCAGTCCTACAATCAGAACATATTGTTAAAATATATTTACGACTGAAGTAATTTTCGTATACAGTGTAAGACTAAACAATCTATGGCGGAGTGCTCTGTCATGACATGAGTGATGGAAATTGTAGGAAATTGTATACACAACGAAGGTTGGGTGGTTTTGGTGCCACTTCTGGTCGCCTTCCCACTTGTGTGTGGTTTCACGCACCCACATGCAAAAACGGTGTACGTATTAGTACAGATGTTTGATGTCATGCCAAAAATAATCACGTTTCATTTGTATCGTTACTTATTTAGTCTTAATAATACTGTGGTTCGGTACATATTCGTATTTCTACTCTTTGTTATGTTATTGCTTACAGTATATTATGTACAGGGATGGAACAGAATAAATATGACAACCAATGTAAATGAAGTACAGGGAATGGCTGCAGACAGTTTACAAATTTGGATCTTAATTATTATTAACAAAACCAAGTAATGCACACAATAAGTTCTTTGAATAAATATACAATTTTTTAGGAGTACGGCTGCAAAACACTTCAGAGTAAGTATAACTGGAGAAAACAGATACGGTGCACCTGGATCAAAATGATGAACTAAAAATGCAATAAATTAAGAAGGGAAGACGCATTGGAACATAGAATATTATAATGAAAAACTGACAAAATATGTTCTTATAGGAAAGTTTTCAATCAGTGCATATTATTTGCTGTGACATGGATCAGCAATTGCTGCCAATGACCAAGAAATGTAAACAACAAATCATAGTACTATACTGTACGGTGATATACATGGCAGGAATTATATAGAGAAACAAACCCAAATTAGAGACATCATATTGCCTGATAAGAAAAGTAATAATAATAATAATAATTTAAATTTATATAGCGCCTTTCACCCGAGGGTCACAAAGCGCTGCACAAGGGCATCAGAGAGAACAGCATGTCAACAACGACAGGAAAAAAAACAGCTAATAA
>JAZEWU010000002.1:2923334-2935744 GCA_036362915.1 Geotria australis
CTCACCCACCAACCTACCTAACCACTCACCCACTCACCCACCCACCTACCCACTCACCCACCCACCTACCCAAAAGTAATTGGGCTTGAGCAGCGCGGATGGTTGGTGGGTGAGAATGGTAACGAAAAAGTGAACCCAAATGAGAGGACGGCAACCACAGAGACGGAGAGACGAGGGGCGAAACGAATTGAGGCATTGAAAAATCGTGAGGGGTCGCGATGACGCGTGGATAAAGGAATTATTTATTCAGCAGCGGACTGATTATGGCTGCTGATATCTTTCATTGCCAAATTCACAACATCATGATATATTCACAGTATGATGATGTAACATTATATTTCTACTGTAGCATTTCCAAGTGTAAAAGTATAAATAAAGTTACGTAAACTTTGTGAAGCCACACTGTAAATTCATACGTTTATTCATTTGAGCAATCATCATGAAAATGAGCAGATATTGTAAACTGTAAATAAACGTGTGAAAGTTCAGATTTCTGTTCCATTTTTTCCTAGCACTTTTATAACATGTCTGTCCGCTGATAATTCTTGGCAAGCTCTGGTGTTACAGACTCAACTCGAACAACATGATTGAGGAGGTCATTATAAAGACCTGCACCGTTCAGGTGATGCATAGGGGAAAGGAACATGAAAAATTAATGATGCATATATATTCTATAAATTAATGCATTGCCTCACAAGCACATTATGTCGTGACACTAAACATTTGTCATAATCCTCCTCCACGCTCTTCTCTGAATATAAATAAATATTGTTGGTATACAGCCAGACAGCAGGCAACACCCTGTAAAATTGTTAAAACACGGCAAGTTCTTAATGGATGACCTTTGAGTGTTGAGATTTCAATTGTCCAAAACGAATATTTCATTCAAGATAATAAAGCATCGTCAAAATTTGTATTCAAGACCTTTGCTTTTGACAATAATTTATTATTGCATGTATCTTCAATCTTTACAGAATTTATTTCAGGGAAGAGCATAATGTATTCAGGAACTAATTGGAGATCACAATCCCAATTGTGGGGGCACACTCCAAAATTTTAAATCAGTGTGACTTGTATGCTGCACATTTACAGTGACTAAAACAAGGCAACAACCGCTACATCAAGCCCTTGCAAGAGGCGCCCCCCATTTTAATTTTGTGTGTGCACTTGGGGACATGTAGGTAGAGGGGTTAAGGTAAATCCCAATGAGCACTGTATAGCTGTTCCAGTGAGTGATTTGTCAGCTGGTGTGACAAGCAGAGCCATCAAGAGTGAAATCGACAGACACTCACAGACTGTGGTCTTGATGGGAAGTTTGGGGGGAGATAGGCAGGGGTTTAGGGGGATCACAACGCGAAGACTCGTGATGTATAAGATGTGACTGCCAGAATGGGGGACCTCGTTTTGTGTTTAAGCTTTGCTGCACCAGATTCTGATGGAGCTAATAGTAGGTGGCCTACACCACTTGTCTGGTGCACCGTGTCCCATTGAAATTCTCATCGTGTTTCTACAAGATTGCGGTGTTTTTGTCAATATATATTTCTAAAAGCATTTTCATATAATATGTTAACCTAAATATTAATAATACACGTTTTAAAAAGCCTAGACATATGCTATTGATTCATACACCACTCCATTAGCCGGTTAAAAATATTGAACAAATGTTGAGGACACTGGAAGTTCCATTCATGGGCATATTGGCATATCAAAAATCTTACAGATTAAAAATGCCCTCATCAGCTCCTTATTTAGTATCATGTGTGATGAAAATCAGGTGGTACTAAAGAAATCACACATGAGGGGATAACACTTAACAATTCTTATTGTATGTTTAGTTTCAGTGCACATTTGTAAGACGTACAAACATTTGGAATCTAATTTCGAGTATTTTGGGCTTAGAGTAATAAAGTATTTATAATGCAAAAATTATAACAAAATGTGGATATACAGTAATAATAAGTTGACGATTTTTATTTTATTTAAACAGGATATTTTTGTCTCAGCCAAGTGGCTGAAAATGTTGCCACTTGGCTGACATATCTGATATTAATTTCCATCTCACTGAAACGACAAAAGTCCTGTCGATAACCTCCAGTTTAACAAACCTTTTGCACAAATATTACACACACTCATTATTCGGGGTGAGGTTCTAAGATACTGCAACAGCCAATATTGCCATGGGAAACTACAAAGCAATTTATACCTACCTGGACAATCCATCTTGCATCCCCACTCACCAAAACATCTGCTGGGTGAGTCGTGACTGAGTAGTAGATTTCGGAAATAAGCTGCGACAAGGCTCTTAAACTACAGAAGAAAAACCTATAAGAGTATAGTCTTCTTCTAATTAAGCTACACGTTGGCTTTTAAGTCAAAATGTTATGAGTTTGAATCTTGAAACGATTCGCACGTGTAGATATGTGCTATACCTGTTGATTTATTTGTTAGTTGGCTCTCTCCTTCACAAAAAGGCAAGCGCTGTTAGTACGCACTGACTAAGAGGACGATATGGCTAGCAACACACCCAGCCATATTTGTTTCCCCACTGTGCAGATGTTTACATGCAACATCTGCTACACAACTGATTTAATGCCAAGTAAACTTAGGGAAAACCCAGGACAAGTCATGATATTGCTACCCACTGGCCAGGAATCGAACTCAAGTCACTAGATTCGTAACGCAGTGTGCTAACCATCGCCATATCATACCCCCCCCTCCCTACCTCCATCACACATACATATAAACATGCATGTAGACGATATTATTGTATTGTATCCAGGAATCACTTCTGGTTATCGCAAACATGAATTACTGCAAGTGGGCAGCAACATAATTATGAAGTCAACCAACTGCATCCTTAAATGGTGTGCATTTATGTCAACCTGTTGGCGTACAAAAAAGGCACAACGCATTCAACCTCACTCACACTCGTCACTCAACGCCTGAGGATGCTCCCAACGTGGGAGGCGCAACGTCGCGAGGAAGAGAGAGCGTTAGACACGGCTATCACGAAAGAGCAGCTTTGAAAAGAAACCATCTATTAGGACAACACATAATAGTAATACAGTAAACATCAACACCACCGCATGTCAATAAATGTTGTAACGTGTTATGCTTGCTTTTGATTGCCGAAATACAAACCTGAATCGTAATATAGCCTCGTATTATTTTTGCGAGATAATAGCGGGGGCAATGTATGGTAATTCAATCTCCCGGGTCCCATTGTATATGCTATAAAAATAAATGAAAGCTCTCATTGTTTCAACAGAATAATTATTCTCGTATATCATATTGATACAATTGAAATCACTTAAAAATAATGTGAATGCAGCACACAAGCCGGTGTTTTTGAAGAACAGTCTTAAGATGGACAAAACAAGAAATCACCAGAGTATATTAACTAATTCAGAAAATATGGAGGGCCATTTTCAAGAAAGATTGAGCAGTATTGGTCACGGAGTGAATCTCATAGCCATATATATGTATACACACAAATGCACTGTTCATTTGTTTTTTGTTAAGTGCATGCATTTGTTTATTTATTACTTTCAATTTAACATGTGGCCCATAAATAATACGCCACAACTTCTGCACGCTCCACATTTCATCCAGGATAATAGTAGTAAGAACTGGTGGGATGTGCGAGCAGATGGGCTGGCTTCACATCATTCCCGGCACGAGATAAATGAAGTGTTTCCGTAATTTTCTCCCGAAGTATGGGGGAGTGCTATGGTTTGGGCCACGAAGTCCCACCATTTGCCTCTGGCTTATCCCACATCAGCGGCTCTTGGCTCACACAGCCCAGTGCTGCTTTTAACCCTGTAGCCAACAATCCCCTTTCATAATTAGATGTGGGGGTTTTTTTCTCGTCATGCCACACTCTGGCTTCACACCTTTCCTTACTTCTGTACTTTTGATGCATCTTCCAGTAAAGTACAAAATGTTCTATGGAAAGCAGCTTTGAAATGAGCGTGATGCCGTATAAGAATATTATAACGTAAGATGCCATGCATTTCAACAACTTCCCGTGTTGAATGTCGCCAATCTATAGGTTTGTACACAAGCTAATCTAATCGTTCCATCTCCATGCAAATCATCCCCTCGGGGGCAATCCCCACTTTGGTTGCCATTCTGCCATGATTCTTAGTCTAATGATGTCATTCCTTATAACAATGTGTCCTGCCCAAGTCGACTTACTTTTCCGAACACTTAATAATGATTTCTCTATATTGTTTGTTTTCTGATCAATGTGTAGTTATAGCTGTCTTGGTGCAATTCCTAGCCTGCAACTTTTCATTTTTCTTTGCTTAAATTTTACCCTTACTTTAACGGGTATTGTCAATGCCCATGTTTGTGATTACTAGTTTGAAAAATGTATTGTTTAGGTACGTTGGTAAACGTAACTTCATTATTAAATGACACAAGAACCTGCTCTTGTTAGTTTATTTAGATCCATGTCTGCCTTTAAAAATGATTGTATTTTAATTTGTGAACTCGTTGTACACGCCTATGCCTGTAGTACAACAGGGTGGAGGCGAAGCTTGGTGCATCACACTTAGTGAAACTCCCTTCCCGAGGGTTTCGGGACGTCATACTCTGGGATAGACTGTTTCCCCTTCGCACATGTGGGCAATGTGTAAACACTCATTTAGTGTGCGATAACAACTTAATGTGTAGAACCGCAGATCTTGGGCAATTGTTAAAGCCCGCTCACCACGTGGCTAATTCCCTGCTTGTTTGTGGTTCCTCATTCTGTCTCTCTATTAGAGTGAGCAAATAGATATATAGATGTTTATTATTACAGCAGAAAAATACCCAGTTAGCTTGCAAGCTCTTTACGGGATAATACTGTGTGACACCTTACAAGTTGACATTGTCATTATCGTTGCTTTTCAAAGCTGTTCTTTCGGGATAGCGGTGTCGAGTGCTCCCTCTCTCCATCATACATCGAGCCGTGAAAACCTACTTCAATACATTACATGACTTTTGTTTTGCTCATTCAGTCATATCTTTAAACGAAACCTCATCCAACGAATTTTCGTATAATAGCCAATAACAAAATCTGAATTAATAAATATTCGATAATAGTAAGTATAGCATTTGCACTGTACTCCCAAGGCTCCTGTGAACCATACATTGTCTATAAACATTGTTAGGGTATTATTTTTAATATTATTCTGCATTATTATTATGAGTAGTACAGTGTTATTACAGTCTTCACTTCATAAATACTGTGTATTTACATTCAGCTCAACTTCCCAGGCTTGTTTGCAAATTTCTCCAATCGTTTCAATCGGTTGTTATTGACAATGTCATCAGCAATTTTGAGATATTAATTTTTCCCCCTTTATATTTATGCATTCATGTTTTAAATACAATCGCCAAAAAGTATCTTCTGATTAATGTTGTTACTGCGATGGACTGGCGTCCCATCATCGGTATACCCCTGTCTTGCGCCCTGTGTCTGCTGGGATAGGTCCCGGCTCACCGCGACCCTGTACGTGTACAGGATTAAGCGGTTTCTGAAAATGGATGGATGGATGGACTTTATTCACACATCTGTCGAGCGGTTTCATAATTATGAAAGGTTTTTATCATTGGTTTGTAAGAACATTAATGACTACATAAGTTCACAGTGACTCAAATGTCTCTTCATAAATTGCAAAGGTGAGGCATAACAGCATTTATTTTATTATACGTCGCATATGGTTGACTAAGTTGTCAATGGTGGTAGATTGCAGAAATAATTTGCATCATCCTTGAAGCTAGTGTGTGTTCAAAACAGTTGTGCAATTTTGCGCTGCCATTTTCAAATTACTGTGTTCCTAATAGAGAACTATGAAAAAGCAATAATTCATAATAAGCATAACTCACTCACCAATAAGGCAATTACAATCACATATTTTGGTGTACATAATGAATGAGATAGTAAAAAGGAAATGCTAAGATAATAATCAATGCAAGGTTGTTTTTTTATTGCAATGTAAAGCCATCTATGTAGTGGATCTACTTAATGCACCTATTACCAAATCGTCCAGATTTGTGCCTGATCCCATCAGATCTTGGTAGTTAAGCAGGGTTTAGCCTGGAAAGTGCTTAGATAGGTGACTACCATGCATAAACCATGTGACTTTAAGCATTTTGGTAGCAGGGGGCACTGCAGCAAAATCCATTGTTGTTCTATATTCCATCCCAGTTCATCAACGGTTTTATTTATTTTGTTTGGTTAATTTTGTTTATCAACTCACGTGTTCGTTGTGTCGCAGAAATCTTGTAAAGAACTTGCAGGCTCCCTAGGTATTTTTCTGGTCTAATAATAAACAGCTAAATCTACATCAACTGGCACTGTCGAGCACGGTGAAGCTTGGTCAAATCACCATCACTGCCTGCGGGGAGGCCCTCATCCAGCAGTTGATTGACAAACGGGCTGTACATCTATTCAATCAATCGCAAAGCAGTTCACGTAACCTTGTCATGTCTAGTGAGCGTGTGTATCTTGCCCCCATGTATACATATGGGCCATATTTGCCGCATTTAAATTCCTGTACTTGTGAATTAAAATTTGATGATTCTAATGAAATGAATGTCTGGCAAGCTTGCAGCAGTACTTTACAGGCTGTGTACGCGTTATTTAACTGATAACAGGGATTTCAGAGACAAGTATAAGTGTTTTGTATTTATTCACACATTACAGTGATTTGAACCTGTAATACAGGTTTTATTCTTAGAAGGGTTGAAACAAAATTGAAGCCCTTTGTGGCCTTGGGTTGATTTTATGGACACGATTCTGTGTAATTTGTTAAAGGTGCATAATAACGCAGACCCAGCAACAATCTGCTCTGTGATTGAGTGGATGTGTCTAGGGCAAATTAACCACCAACTGTAAGTAATAAATATCCATTACCACATTACAGCAGGTTCTTTACATACTTCTGCGCCACTGTCCTACCGAGCAATGTAATACCAGAGTACAAGAAGATACGCTTTTCCCATGGTCAGCATTGTTGGTCACTATTTTTCTTAAAGTTTTCTATCGAATATAAATAGCAATTTTTGCAGTGAAGCAATGCAGAATAGGTAATGCACTCAGAAAATGTGTATAATCTGTGTGAAAAGCACATCTTTGAATGGCACATGCTTGTGTGTGGATGCGTAATGTATGCATGCATGTGTGCTGAAGTCAAACTTGTTAAGATCTTTCATGGTAATTACATTCCAATGGCAAAAGTTAATCTTGAAGGGCTGTCAGCCAAAAGGTTAACTCTTTCCCTTTCAGTCGTCAATAGTTCTTTAGTACGATGTATTTTTTTCCAATTATATTTCATATGGCAGAAATCCACGTTAATAATAACCATATGCGAGCTGTGATCAAAAAAGGTCTGAGAACATATATTCCATTGCCTGAAAACACATTTTTAAACTGTGGATGACAATTGCCAAGTTGAAACGTTAATTTTAGTCCATATCTAGTTATTGTAGATGCTTATTTATTATTACAGCAGAAAAATACCAAGTCACCTTGCAAGCTCTTTACGGGACTCATGCGACACAACAAACATGCGAATTGCTGACAATAATTTAAATTATATACAATATTCATCCATCCGTTTTCAGAAACCGCTTAAACCTGTATGTACAGGGTCGCGGTGAGCCGGAGCCTATCCCGGCAGACACAGGGAGCAAGGCAGGGGAGCACCGAGGATGGGACACCAGTCCATCGCAGGGCACCTGGGGAAATTTAGTCAGTACGCCAATTAACTTGGCAGCATGTCATTGGACAGTGGGAGGAAACCGGAGTGCCAGGACATGGGGAGCACATGCAAACTCCAGACAGAAAGGCCGCCGAGCCGGGATTCGAACCCGGGTGCTTCTTGCTGTGAGGCGGCAGTGTTCTGATCGTTAATTGTCTGGAACCTCCCAGTCGACCTGTTCAGACGGACCGTAGCAAGAGTGCTAAGCTTCACCCACACCCCTCCAACATGATACGATTATGATCCATGGAGGGGCTAATAAGCTTGGAATATGGATGAATAACGAAATGAATGACAAACTGATTACTCTATGTGATAATGAGATTGCAGTCCTGAGAATTTTGAGTTGTGAATGGCTGTCAGCTGAATATAACTCTTTCGACATTTTTACCAAGTAGCTGTCACCAAGAGAATATTCACGCTGAAAAACAGTGTTACGCCAACAATCAATTGCAATTTAAAGAGAAACTGCAGAATATTTGTTTACCAAAGAAATGTGTTGCCACAACAAAATATGCGATATTGGACTTATAAAGCACGTAAATTTAACTGCATATCAATGCACTGTGGTGTGGCATACGTCAGAACTTCGAAGCAGAGATTGGTTTAACACCAGGGCTTTTGTGACGAATGTTATCCATAGCATAGCTATTTTTATGAGTTATGTGACCTAAATATAAGTGTCGTAAACCCTCCTCCACCCGACACAGCCAATGAGTAAAGTGTCGTCACGTGAACGAAACGTGCCAGTTGGTTCCTACTTCAGCACACTGGTATGTTGGAGAGCGAACCCACAACATTTATAATTTAGGAACGACGTTTCGCTGATGGTTGCAATCGGCTTCATCAGGAACAAAGACTTCTAACCAGATCCTTTGTAACAAATTGGCACATGTTTCCTGAAGTAATAACGAATGGGCACATTTTATTCACGTGACAATCCTTTATTAATTGGCGGTGTCGGGTCGAGGTGGGTTTACAACACTTATTTTTACGTTACTTAACTCATCAAAAGATCTATACAGAAGTTGGTTGATTATAGACGTGTGAGAGTGCCAATGTGCTGGGTAGTGATGTGACAAGGAGATGGCAGTACAGCAAATTGTTTTCTGACCTGTCTGTATTTTTTACGTTAAGCCCTGAGATGCAATGGGTTGTAATGGGTTATCTTGGAGTGCTCCAGATTTCTCCAGAATGAAAACCATTGGTTAAGGACTTGGCAAAATAAGCCACGCAAAGCCTTTCTGTAAAAAAAGGCTTTTACACATAGGCCAATGACTTACTATTCATATATAAGCACGCATATTCTAAGAGATATTTTATGTGCATCAACAATCTTAAGCAGCGATACATTCCATTGTATCGCTGCTAGAAGGCTGAAAGGCAGGACATTGGTTATGGAGCTATCGTGTAAAGAGTTTAGAGAGTAAAATGTCTCCTTAGAGTGTTTAAGTTGTAATGAATTTTGCTTCAGGAATGAAATTGAATTCAGTTCAGTTCGTCAAGAAGTTGTCAAATGAATACAGTTCCAGAAAATGCTTCCAACACATGCAGAAAAACGTCAGACTGATTAACATGTGATACAGTCCAAAAATAAATCAGAGCGCTACACAACAATTGCAAAAGCCTGCACCATAAAATAACCATGTCTCCTGTGCATTTGTGTAGATCTTACACTTGCTGAGTACTATACTCTGGTGCATTACGGAATCAATGGTTAGTTAAGCTAGTTCTAATGTAACGCTGTGTTTTCATTGAGGGTGATTTGATTGGGAGAGAGATAAAGCGCATGATTGAACTATGTTTGCCAATGATGACACTACAAATTGTTATTATTAGAGGCTTGCATTGCATTATGTATGAGGTGCATTGTTTTGGAGGGGATAGACAGGAGTTATTTTAGGGATAAAAGGTGAGGTTTGATACGTGTGGAAGTGAACTTTGGCTGTACCTTTGAGGAAGCTTTGGTCAGAACCAAACAAGCTGCATGTCAGAGTGGGAATTTGAGCCAGAGATTGTGCAGAGGTAGCTGCCGTGAGGTTGTGCTGTAGGCTGGAGTGAGAGTGATTTATCGACGGAGTTGCACATATCTGGGCAGAAACTGTGATTCAAGTCAAGGAAAAGCGGCTGAGCATTGCAAAGTTTTGCTAAATTCTCAATGTTAATAAAAATACATTTGGCTGAGGCTGGAAAGGCTACGCGTGGCAAAGTGGCCATGTGGCATTTTGTGAAAGCCTTATAGTGTGGATCATTGTCACATTGAATTGTTTAAGCACCAACTATGTGACAAATAAGGCTATTCAAGAAGGACAATGCATTGCGACTCATATTTTTTTGCATGGTTATGCCACAAGTATGTGTAGCTACCTGCACGTTGGAACCTTTGTAAAAAGGTGTTCACTTGGTGTTTAAACATCTTAAGACTGTGACTGTGTTCTTATTGCCGGTAAGGGTAAAAACTTTGTATTTTATACTTTATATGTGACAAATGTATCAATGTTCATACCATGTACACCAGCGCATGTTCATGAATATGGGAATAGACATTAAAGTCAAACGAGAATCTGTAATTCCAATAAAATTTTCGAATCTGTACAAACGCTGCTGATAAAATATTTGTAATATGCTTACGTATATAAAGAATGTCTAATTTGGGCAGAAGATTGGGACCTGATGAAGAACCTAACTAGTAAGTCTAGACAATCAATCAACTACTGGGTCTTTGCAGTATCTTTACCTAAAATGCAAAAAAAAATCACATTATAAATGTTTAAGTAAAGCATTAGGAATATAATGATTCACCACCTCTACGATTCAATGCGTTTTCCTGATTCAGGGCCGCAAATCAATTCACAAATCAATGTTTTTCTACCTTGTGAAGTTGTAAAATCGAGTGGTTTAGGGAATCCATAAGTGGCGTGAATCTATAAAATAATGTACAATGGTGCTAATATACAGTATACAAAAAATATAGTTTGAATAAAAAAAAATGAGTGTTCTGAATCTATAGTCAAGTTTGGCATAACAATATAAAATGTTCAAGTTGTGTGAATCAATCAAATAGTATGATGATACTGAGGTGTCAACAGTTCTGTGAATCTGGCCTGAAATTATATATATATTGAAAACATTTACACAATTCATGTATTGAATGTGTATCCATACTACACTTCAGATTCCCTGCCATAAGCTCGAAATTAACTTACATTCCTCGAGCACAAATAGTCGTATACCATCAGCCAAAACCCAAATCCTAACTTTCTGTCCTATTTTTCTGATTTATAATCCTCTCTGGCCCAATTATGCCTCTCCAAAAATGCATCGCTGTTCATTTCAACATCCGCATTAAATATCCATCAAATTCCCACTCATTTACTTTCCAGTCACTCCCGGTTTTATCTCACACTCCCTTGGCTGTACATTCCATATCGTCATCTCGACCAAGTCCATTGCTCTCGCTGCCAAGTCTGCAGTCATCTTCAGTAACTAAAAACATCGTACACTGCTCCTTTTCTCTCCCTAGGCTACCACCTCTCCAGTCTCAAATCTCCTTCTGCTCTACTGAACAACTGTGTACATTACTTCTCTGCCCCTGCATCCTATTGATCCCAATTTAATGGATACAAAGAGCCTGTGTATAGAGCACTACACCACTACTATTTCCAATGCTCTGCTTAACCAGATTCTGTGAAGAACAATCAACATCCACATATACATCTTCTGAATAAACCACTATGTTGCCCATCTACTGCTGAAACTATTAACCATGTGCGCCATGCATCTGTATTTTACTAGAGTTAACATCTGTTGTCAATGGCCTCTCCAAATATCTCACCTCCACACTCCCAACAATCTATAATGTGGCTGCAAGCCGTCTCATCCTCAAACCAATCCCAGACCAACCACAAAATCGTCATAATTAATTTCAATACCCTTCACAGACCCACCACTGCCTCAATTCCACCCATCCATCCAATGTCAGAAACTTGCTTAACCTGGTACAGGGTCGCGGTGAGCCGGAGCCTATATCGGCAGACAGAGGGCGCAAGGTAGGGCTATACCCAGGATGAGTCGCCAGTCCATCACAGGGCAGCGGGGGCTAATTAGTCCACTGGCCAATTAACCAATGCAGCAGCATGTATTTGGACTGTGTGAGGAAACATGAGTGCCCGGCGAAAACTCACGGAGAGAACATGCAAACTCCACACAGAAAGGCACCTGAGCAGGGATTCGAACCCGGGCAGTTCTTACAGTGAGGCGGCAGCGCTACTCATTGCCCCGCCGTGCTGCCCTGTATACCGTGTCACCATCTTATTTTACTCCCCGCCCCCATATGGTCTCTGCTCCAGCAAAACATCCAATCTGTCAACGCTTCCAGTCAAACCTTGCGTAATGCGAGGTTGCTCCTTCTCGTAGCTTCCCCGTGTTGTCTGGAGATGCTTTCATCTGGCTGTCCACACTGCTGAGACTCTGTTCAAGTTGCAGGCATCTCTTCTTCCCTATGCATTGCTTTAATTCAGATATCTACCATACTGCCCCTTCCCTGACACCTTTGGTGCATCAGTTACTCGAAAACAATTATTAGGAATAATTATAAGAAAATTTGCTGGTAAAAAAGATTGCGATGCACGTGTCTTACGTATGTAGAGGATTTTGAGG
>JAZEWU010000002.1:2935835-2967025 GCA_036362915.1 Geotria australis
CTCATTTTTGCATAAAGGATTTGTCAGAAGCATTCTAATCAAATTTATTTGACGAATCATGGCAGTTATATTATCTAATATAGTACTGCATAACACATTACCACACCATAATTAAAATTGTATCCCAATAAACTAATCAATAACATATTTTGCTGCTGAGCGATCAGACCTGGGTAAAGGTGGATAAGGTTCACATTTAGAATAATTCATATCTACAAAGATACAAACTGTATGTGCATGTGTTACCCTAAAGAGAATTACCAGCAACCCTTGCATGTAACAATGTTCTATTTGTGGACATGAAATCACAGAAAATAATTAGGAGGTTAGCCTGTGAAATCACATAGACAATATGCTACTTCCTCCTAAATAGTGTTTACTGCGTGGAAAGTGCTGCTTCTCATAGCATTCTGACAAGGCAAAGACAGCTGATAAACGTGATGTCACAGTGGCATAAGAGGAAACTATTCATCCCACGTGTTAATTAACTCCCTAAACTCAACGGGACCAATGAAAACAATCCAACACAAAAGACGCTTTAAAAGATGATCTTTTCAATGTATTCATTCATTCATTTTCAGAAACCGCTTAATCCTATACAGGGTCGCGGTGAGCCGGAGCCTATCCCGGCAGACACAGGGCGCAAGGCAGGGGAACACCGAGGATGGGACGCCAGTCCATCGCAATCTTTTCAATGTATGCTACACAATTCATGGGGATATACAGCTTATTCCCAAAAAAACGGTCCAGTTTACAGTGTAATTCCTCGATTTAATAAAAAGAAAACACATGCGACGTTGCTAGGTGATTGACAGCGAACTCAAAACCGAACTTTCAAAAAAGCACAACCATTTCATATGCTGGTAGGACAGGAAACCATGACTCTTAAGAATTGCCCTCTTAGTTGATTGTCAGAAAAACGTTGTGGTCATGTTTTCGTGTTCAAAAGCTATTTGACAAAGTAAGTTTACAAGTGAATAGTGGCAGCTAAGAAAAAGAAATAGTTTTCATGGTAAAAAAAGAAGGTTAATCATTTTCTCCTCCCAACTCCAGAATACCTTGATGGATTTCACTCTAACTTTTTTAGGCGACCGGACTAAATAGTTGTGTGCAAATGGTGAAATGTTGCACTTTTGTTTTTTGTTCCATTTTTCCCTGAGAGAAATGTCATTCTGTTCTTGTACGTCTGCCTCTTCTGAGTCACCAATTACCAGGCAAGGTTGTTTAAGAGTTGTTAGTTCGCTAAACTCAAAATAATGATGTTGTTAGTTCAAGCCCATGAGAATAATAATTTCAGCTCATAATGTATATACAGTTATAAAATAGGTAATTATCTGTGTAAGCTCAACAGTGGGAAAACTGGCCGCAACCACAGGAATATGAAAATTTACACAAGAGTCACAAACAGAAAATTCGAACAGCCTCCCATTGAGGCTATTGCCAACAACCTTTTTGCACTAGAATGTCCTGTCCTGAAGGTCTATGAAGCAAGGTCTAGGTCTCCTCGACCAGTGAGGTGCCACCAGCACTACTGCTGCGTTGTTCCAGAGTATCTCGCAGTATCTTGACGAGGGCTTTGTGGATTAGGCAGGTCGGGCAAATTGTGGAGGCCATCGCCTTAGTACGAGACAAGAAGGCGTTGAAGGTTACATTACCAGGGTTCTAAAATAATTTTCAGAACTTTGTTAGTTTTGCCTTGTCTAAGGTGAACAAGTAATGAAGAGAAACCAGAATTATTAATTCAAGTGCCTGAACACTGCCACGTGGATAAACAATTCATCTGGGTCGAGCCACTCACTGCCTGCCGAGGTGCTCAGCCATGCGTCATGAATCCCATAAAGGTTCCACCGCAAGTCTTATCCTGTTGTTCTCTTAACTCAAATGTTGCACAATACGAACACGCGGCAGTCAATTAGGTGATCCTAAACGCAGTTGAGAGGCAGTTTCGCCATGTAAAACGCCAACACATTGACGCTCTCCATTGAGCTATTCGGCTAGGGTCCTTTAAGCGGGTCTCTATGTAAGTGCATTTCCGACTACATTTCCAGGACTCATTGCCCAGGCATTGTTTGGGTAGATATCTCTTCTCTTGCAACCAGCGCAGGTTACTTTTGCGGAAATCATGGGAGATCAAAGCTCAAGGCGTCCATCACCAGGCAAGAAAGCATCAACAGGAACCACTGGCCGCATGTACAGTCTGGGACCATTCTATGCTGGCTGACACCAATGCTTTGTGACTGTTGGGGATTAGCAAATTGAACCATTATTGATTTGATAGTTGCTTTTGAAAGTCGTTCTTTCTCAATAGTAATTGTTGCGACGTAGCATTCAGTAGGTTGTTCCGGCAGCCGTGCCCTTGAGAAATCCAAGAGTCTCGACTGAATAATCTCGACGCGAGACCTCAGCGTGGGCTCCGCTGCCCCACAAAATGTCACTAATCACTCGTGAACTCCCTTTAATAATGGTCAGCGTTGATAGATGGGGGCAGAGAGGGTGACGGCGACGATCACGAAGGAATCGCAGGAGAGAAGGAGCGACGCAGAAATAAAGCAGAGATGTGCTGACGGGAGGAGGGGTGGTCAGGGGTGAGAGGAAAGCTTCAGAATTTCATGGGGGGGGGGAGAGAATTAAATGGCACGGGTGGGATGTTTGGATAAGTGGGACTATAACAGTGGGAGGTGGACATAAACACGTTACACATACATATTTTCAGGGTTTAACATTTTGGGTTTTTAAGAGCCTATTAAGAAATATATATATATATAATTGTGCACACTGATAGTTCCTTTTTAAAGTCATCTTAATAATAATAGCATTTATAGAGCGCCTATATTAGACATGATGTCGTGTTTTGCACAAAGAAACATCTGCAAAACCAATTATTAGTCCACATTTGTATTATGGAGGGACGCTAAACATCTTGCTTCTGAAAAAGGTATTTGTTTACTTCTCCAAATACATCACAATGTTGTGTGGAGGGACTATAGACTTAAAAGGCCGGCCCACCAGAGGACAGTAATACATAATGCATTGTAATACTCGTATGTGTTGGACAATTTGTGTGCTCACACTATATAGGATACTGGGAGCATTGTAATACTCAATAAAATCGAGACAGTTTGTGCACTCACCAGCTAAGGTACTTTAGAGTTACCCACACAACAGCAGCTCTCTCTGACCTAATACTTCACAGAACACTGACCTGCAGACTTATTAATTATTAAGTCGTATCTTTTGAGTAAAGAAAAACAGAGATTTCGTTTACTGTAGTCTTGCTTCAACTTATATTTCCCCCCACAGTTTCTGTCGCCCATAGGTTCTGCAATTATATGTCAATCTAACCTTGCAGGAGAATTTAGAAGATTTCTTGAAATCTTTTTGATTTTATTAAACAAATGAATAAGGTTAATTGGCGTACTGACTAAATTTCCCCAGGCGCCCTGCGATGGACTGGCGTCCCATCATTTGTGTTCCCCTGCCTTGCGCCCTGTGTCTGCCGGGATAGGCTCCGGCTCACCGCGACCCTGTACAGGATTAAGCGGTTTCTGAAAATGGATGGATGGAAATGAATAACGCCCAAACATTAGTCACTAAGTAGGCAATGAGATAGCACAATGCAACATTTTCACCCACGATGCAGCATCAGCAGGTTGATAAATTTACTTTTAATACGAACGCATGTCAACCTATTTAAGGGTTTGTCTGTTACTCATGCTATGGGTATCTTCAGTTAACACTGTTCGTCTCCAGACATGTTTTAATATTACAGTCCCAGGGTGAATGTTGCAGTTTCCAACTATTGCTCACCCCACCCATCTCGCTGGCATTTCCTTTATGTGTATAGTGTATTAAGAAGAGCAGAGCTGAAAATACTGCCTATTATATACAGGTATATTCTTTCCTTTAAGGCAGTGTTATTTTATTAATGTGTTGAGTCTTTGTTATTTGTGCACAATTGCCAAATATATAGATAGAGTTTATTATTGCAGCCGACAATAGCCAGTGAGATTGCAAGCTCTGCAAGCGGGATTTCTGCGACAGAACAAACGTACGTACGAACTATCCAACATAAACAATATGTAAAATCAAGGTTATAAACTAGGCTCTTAAAAGAGTATATTATATTGTACACCCTCCCAGGTAAGCACACAAATTGTACATTTCCTGGAGCCCCTGGGGAAAGATGTAAGGTGTTGTTTAATTTGAAGAGGTTGGAAGGCTTTACCTCCAATGTCCCCAGTGTGGATTACATTACCTACATTTACATTCTATAGACATGGTCCCTCTCATCATTCATGGAATGACACGCATCACGTACAACAAAGTCATTTTAATTTTAGTGGATGCACAGTATACTGTACCACAGTACATTTCCACATGGTTTTTAAGTTTTTGCAAAAGTTAAGAAGCTGGAATGTATGGTGAAATCAAATCAAATAATTGTAACATCTTCTTTAATGTTGCCATGGAATGTGGTACAGCATTTTAAAAACGATTGAAGCACAGGTCAGAGATTCTAATGCAACTTAATGAAACCACTGCTGGTGTGGTGTTAAGTGATTAACAACTATGCAATGGCTCATATTTTTCAGTTTGAAAGGTCTGGATAAGAGTGTTTTCTTAATGGGAAACCGCTGTCCTTGCTGTATATCGACTATATCCACTCAATTGATTTTAATGACGTCCGCACTGCGATGCCCTGTCATCTGCTCCACTGGCACAAAACCAAAAATGATCCTTTTGCTTCATTATTGTTATGATTGGGAGTAGCTGCAGTGTCGCTGCGAGGGCTGTTAATCTAGAGTGGGCTACCACCTCGCATTTGCATGCATTTTCTCTTGAACTGTATGCTGGCCATGTAGCAATGTCAACCTGCCATCGTCACTTACTGGTCATGGTATGAACATTACTGCACCATTTACAGGTTCCATCATCATTGTGTGTTTTAATATACATTCTAATTATAGTATCAGCACCACCCCATTATTGTGCCGTTTGATTTAAAATTTGGACACATCAAGAAACCGCCAATGCACTTCATTAGCAATGCATTCAAGTCTTGCAATTATTAACATCACGTAAGTGCAAAGTTGTTGTGTCGTGTTTATATAAATGTTGCAACTATTTTGTTCGTACTCACATTTAGTTGTATTATCCATAGGAAGCTTTCATGCCAAAAAAGTTCACCGTGTGCCCTGACAATGTGCACTCTGCTTTATCACTCAGATAAAATCACTACAGCAGGGCTTTTTGGTGAACTTATTTACTGCAAGCTATTCACCATACCACGTGTATGAGAGAACATTTGAGCATATTTCGACGCCACACCTTCTAACACTGCCTTGGCGAAGTTGCAACTTTGCCCATTTATTCCCAAAGTAGGGAATAGGCCATAAAGACTGGTCACTAAAAAGAGCAGTGGGGGCGGGTGGCTGGGAGGTGTGCTGTGACAGCTAGATGCAGTGCGCACATTAGAATTTAATGGTCTAGAACATATGGCATTCCATTTGGGATGCCTGGCCGTTCCGAATGTGCAAGGCTCAAGGTAGCTGAGTTTA
Source organism: Geotria australis (assembly GCA_036362915.1). Taxonomy (NCBI): domain Eukaryota; kingdom Metazoa; phylum Chordata; class Hyperoartia; order Petromyzontiformes; family Geotriidae; genus Geotria; species Geotria australis. The sequence continues at coordinate 2,941,394 of JAZEWU010000002.1, forward strand.
GTGGCAGCAGCAGCGGTGGCTACAATTTCCTCGCACAGAGTGCACACAGAGTGCGAGGAAATTGTGTGGTGCCATCACACCAACTGCAAAATTACTACTTTATAGAATAAAGCGCCAGTATCACATGGCCTACACAGGTGCTGCTTAGTGGGTAAAGTATACCTGCCCTTGGTTGAGGGTAGACGCGTACACAAGCCCGACTTGACAATAAAAATAAACTGACAATATCCGTCGCATCGAACACAGAGAAAAGGATCGCGACAAAATATCTGTACACTTGAACAGCCTCATAACCCTGACAGGGTCACGTGGTCCACCATCTGGTCTTGCTAGAATAACATTCCAGGACAATTATTAATTTGATAATAATGCTATTTATTTAAGTCAACGCCTCACCGAGCCTTTAAGATTCCACCGCAATTTAATTTAAGTGTGTTTGGCAAAGGCCAACCTTGCGCAGCGCTTTGTGACCCTCGGGTGAAAGGCGCTACATAAAATGCTATTATTATTATTATAATAGGTAATAATACCCACAGCTCATATCCCTTATTCTGGCCACAGCCCAGCGAGTTGCAAGTTTTATACATGTGTGTGATCCCCTAACCCTCACCTCGGAAGTGCTGAATTGCAAGGCGTGCTATGTCTGGCGCATGTGTAAGGGCAGACAAGACTATATTACAGACCCGTTGATGCCATCTTTAATAATGGAGCATTGTTTCCTACTGTCATGGCTCAAATATAACATGTAAAAAAAATCCATAGCAACTCTATACATAAAATAAATAACAAACCAATTCCATGTGAGTATGCAAGCCTTGGTTGCGAATACGTGGATAAATAAACAGCGCTGCAATAAATAGTGCATAGATCAGTATGTGTTAACAAATCATGAGCTACAATTAAGCACCTACATAAAGTTGCGAATTAGTATTTCACCATTACAAGAAAATCACTTCATATGATATTTTTCATAATTATTCTACCTAGAGAAGTAAAACAAGTGTCGCCATTAACTATTACATTCTACCACCTCGCACTTGTCACAAGTTCACATGAACAAGCTATATGCTCTGATGTAAAGAATACTGTGACGAGTTATGCTCTATGCTGCATATTAAAATCAATTCTGCAACATTTTCAGATGCGTATATGGACGCATAGTTTTAGGGATATGCTAGTGCTTGCAAAGGATGAATGCTATGCAACCATGTGAGAGTGTTGGTCTGGTGACTTATCAAAACACAAATAATAAAAGTAAGTTATCTGCAGGGATCTCTGCAGGAAGCTCCCTCCACGCAGGTACCATCTTAAGTCAGTCGTGGCGAAAGCCACATGTGCGTGCTTCATGCTATGTTGCCTTTGTGTGCTTTCGTGTGCTTTCATCTCCGATATTCCCTTGGCATTTCCACTTCTAAACACATTTTACACTGTGTGAAGAGTGGGAATTTTGCTTTTTTGTTGCATCTAAATAAAAATAATAAAGGTTCATTTGGCATTTAGATGAATTACAGTAGTGTGGTAATGTATCACCAAAAATGTGCCTGAATGTAAATGAATAATATGGTGCACAAAAGCACGTATCCACTTAAATGTACAAACAGGAAGCCATTCTTCCATGTAGGATGGGGAAAAAAGTGTATAATCGTGGATACTAAAGTTCAGAATAAGAAAATAAACTCTATTTTTGTTTACGTTACATATAACATCACGAGCTTTTTAAAATCTAAAACATAATAATGACACGTTCTGATGAAGGAAGCATACCGTGAAATGCTTTCTTTCTAAGCAATACTTGAATAACTTATTTCAGCATAACGGTAGAACAAATGCTCAAACACAGCACTTACTAATATAGTCAAAATATATGCAGTATTTTTAAAATGTAAGTAACATTTTAATATCACCAACATAAATGTTTAATTCAAAATTAGGTTTTGCAATATATTCAGTTGAAAACTGAACAAAGCAATACCACAATGATGCATATATATTTCATCAGACTGTGCATATGAATTGCAATAAAATGTTCTGTATATTGTGACGAAAGACATAGTCCATGAATTGTGTTTGGCAAGTGCTGAACCCGAAAGGAACAAAAAATTGTTTGTGCTTTTTAGTCTGAGCTTTAGAATGATAAGGTGACCTTACAGAGCGCTTCCGAATCCCTGCCAGGGGCAGATTATACTATATCAATCAGAGTCAGCTGTGGCTGTGATTGCATCTCCTCCTACCCTGTGATGCCCCCTCTGTGATGTCACATCTGCTCGAAGGCAATATCTCTTTATCAGTTGAAGATTTGAACCTTCTTGAACATCGAGGGTGAGAATAAAAAATAAGTATGTGAATGGCATACGGGTCTGAAACGTGATGCCAAAACGTATAAATGGTAGTATTTCACATTAATTGCTTGCCATGCCATGCTCATCGTGCATTTTGATTGCACAAAAGTGTTGTGCTTAATCCTCTTATTGCATATGATCACAGTGATGGTTGCTCTTCAGAGCTGTTCTTTCGGGATAGCCGTGTCGAGCGATCTCCCTCTCTCCCTCACGACGTTTCACCTCCTACGTTGGAAGCATCACAGTGTGGCATAGACAGAGAAGGTTTTCATTTACACTGCTAAATATAAAACATTGTGCACGAACATCTACTAACAAGATCACACATTTAAAAATAACCAATCCTGCCTCTCAAAACACCCATTTCCAGGACATGCAAGCATGCAAGACGACGTTTATTTGCAATCGGAAAAGGCACTAGCAGTGGCTGAGCACAATCGTGTGGCTGCGGACAAAATACGAGAATGGATATTGGTCTGACTTGGCAAGCGAGTTGAATGTGTGGGATTGCAAGGAGAGCCTTTATTATTATTACTATTAGTCATTTCCCCTCAATTTTATCCCGTGCTATCGCTGTAATGCCATGAGACAAAATATCAATTCGGATCTCTCGCGGCGCAATCTATCCCTTTGTCTTAGAAAGCGGTCTACTGAAGCAGATATCACAGAGATCCCTTCAAATAAGATCTGGTACACACGGTAGAGGTAAGCATTTTCTCACCTGCTCTTTACAACAGAGTAATGTTGTTTGCAGACAAACCAAAGTTTTACTCTGAGAGCTTGAATCTAACCAAATTTAAAGTGATATTGTTCGTGTGTATTCTAAGGTGACAAGGCTACAACCATTAACTCCCTTCTTTTAGCTCCCTAGTGTATGATAGGCAAGTGCCTCTAATTCCACCCAAGATTCACATTTATCCATTATTATAATCAACATGAGCACGAAATCTCCTGGCATCTATGATTATTGCTAATGTTTTATCCCTGAACAATTTTATGCTCTAAATTATTTAAATTAGTTGTACAACCTTCTGATTTTATATATTGTTAATGTTGGTTAATTCGTACGTTTGCTGTATTGTAGGAATCCTGCTTCCGGAGCTTGCAAGCTCACTGGGTATTTTCTGCTCTAATAATAAACATCTATCTGTCACATAGCCTCTAATCCAAGTCAGATAACATTATTTATACTCTATTTGTAATTTTAAACATGTATATTACTCCATTGGATTTCATTGCTGTAACTTTACAATTTTCAGAACGTAATTAGGTAAAAAGTTGGACACATGAGTAGTGAATATCTATTTTTAATAATATTTTTTATTTCAAAATCGATGTAATAACACGAGGCACTTTCTTAAATGTCTTTGAATCATTATGACATTATTCAATTTTCCATAATTTGTTTTCTACACTTGATAATCATTTTGTGTATAATAAATGAACATCGTACTGATGTTATTTTAGTTTATAATTAAATATCCTCTACGTTATCATTATGGCTGGCCTGTGCATATTTCTGTGTCAGTTCCAAACCATTTAATGAAGTCACAGATGTCATTTAGTTTACGAGGAGATAACCTTATATTATAACATTTGCATGGCATGAAAATGTGTTTTTGGTATAAGCAGTGTTTCTGTATGCATAGCAGGCAGGCGCTTCACTTTGGCACGCTATCTGGACTTTCCAAGAATATTCAATTACTGAAATACTCATGTGACCTATGGAATGTAAAATGTAACTGCATAGGATTTAACAACCCACATAAGCAGAATATATGCAAAAGATTCCCTAGCGGCTAAATGACCATAAATATAGCTTTTTAATATAATCATTCACAGCAGGTGATTATGAATTACATGCATTTAGATATGCATGTGAAGCACTGATTAAGTACAGCCTGCTTAACAATATACTGTACTATACATTATTAGCATTGACTTCAACCTTACATGAGTAAAGTAAGGTGTAAGCATTCTTTATTTTTCCCAATTAGAAGAAAGCCTATGGCTTAACAAAGAAAGCTGAAAAGTAGTTCTCAAGCTATGACCAAATTACAAGCTGTGTAAAAGTTCTCAGAACAAAAAAATATAACTGTTGGAGGAAAAGAATTAGAAAATACCACAGACCATGTAACTCTAAGACAGTTTTATATTGAGAAAAATAATGTAGGTATTACCACAGAGTATAAAAATCGCTTTACTCCTGAATAACTGATGTAGGATGATTAGATGTATACCCCTTAACTCTAGTATAAAGATTAGACATATGCCACGTTTGTGTTGTGTTGTGTATAAAACCGTTTTAGTTAAGCACTCCATCCCCAGAAGCTTGCGTTGGGCCTTGCTTACCAGGTCCATCAAAGGGTCACTGGGTGCAGCCACCAGGATAATGCAGTCATAATTGACAAGATTGGGTTATGTGGTTTTTCTTATGAAAGTAGCATTGTGGCGCAGTGGTAACATCTGCCCCTCAAAGAAAGAAGGTCCTGTCCAGGGCAGTTCGATCCCCACCCCGGGCACCTTTCTGTGTGTTGTTTGTGTGTTCTCTACCTGTCCTGCGTGGTTTACCACCGGGTTCTCCTGTTTCCTCCCACAACTAAAAACACTCATTAACTAGTTGGCTGATGCCATCACCATATATAAGATGCAGTGTCTGGCGGGTTGGCAACGCCTAACGGCGTGGCTACCTTCCCTAACCCCACTCCTTCCTGTAGCATCTTTGGATCTCTGGGTGAAAGGTGCTATATAAATGTAATACATTATTATTTGACGCGTTCCACTGCTATATAATAATAATTTCTATTTATATAGCGCCTTTCACCCGAGGGTCACAAAGCGCTGCACAAGAACCGCAAAGAGGATGGCATGTCAACAACGAAAGAAAAATAAAATAAAAACCAAAGCAACAGAAAATAAATGATTAAGGCTACTACTGGTCTACTTTCAGGTTCAGAGCCACCAGCAAGCTCAGGGGAAAGGAGCGCCCTTATGCCTAAGCCTATTTGCGAATTGCTCTTTCAGTATAGCCTTGTCGAGCGTTCCGTCTCTCTCCTTCGTGATGTTTTTCCTCCCACGTTGGAGGTATCATCAGGCTCTAGAAGCCTGATGAAGGAGGAGGAACACTCAATACAGCTATCCCGAAAGAGTGCTTCTTAAGAACAATTCTCAAGACATCGTCCTGTGAAAACTTACATCAACACTGAAACTATCCATCCATCCATTGTCAGAAACTGCTTAATCCTGTACAGGGTCGCGGTGAGCCGGAGCCTATCCCGGCAGACAAAGGGAGCAAGTCAGGGCTACACCCAGCATGGGACGCCAGTCCATCACAGGGCAACACTGAAACTATACGTAAAATACAAATTACAAAACGTACGCATTGTGTGATTTCCCCGAGTGTTGGGCACTAGAATGGTGTTCTGATGTCTATGTCTGGAGCGTGTCGGTGACCACCGTATAAATAATCCGTCATTGCTTTAGTTTCTTTTCACCCGGTTCCTTTGATCAGTGCAGAATAATGTAAGCCAAGGAAGACCTGAGGTGGTGTGTGCAGGAGCCCCTGTGTCGGCAGCGTGCACTCATGGGCAAATAAAAGGAGATTCCCCCTTGGAGCACCTTATGGAACTTGTCTGCTTCTTTGTGGCGATAGTCATGTCTATTCTCTATATAGTCACGTCTACTCTTTAGAATTTTTGGGACCCAGCCTGATCTAGAGAGTCCTTGTTAGTTGTGCGCATATTGGAGTTGGCTACAATCCCGGCTCGGGTGCCTTTCAGTGCGGGGTTTGCATGTTCTCCCCGTGTGCGTGGGTTTTTTTTACGGGCACTCCCGTTTCCTCCCAGTCGAAAGACATGCTGCTGCATCGGTTAATTTGCATGCGGACTAAATTTCCTCCGGTGCCCGGTGATGAACTGGCGTCCCACCCTGGGTATTGCCCCGCCTTGCGCCCTGTGTTTGCCGGTATAGGCTCCGGCTCACCGCAACCCTGTAGAGGATTAAGCGGTTTCTGACAATGGATGGATGAATTCAATCCACCACCAACTGTTTTATATTACCATAAATCTAGCCACCGTACTTGTGGCTCAATGCGTTAGGGAGAGCCGTGCATTTGCAGTTGTCCAAATATGCGACGCACACACATTGCAGTGCCATCGCCTCGTTGGGTTGTTATGTGTCATGTTCTTCTATACTTGCATGCGCACCGAAAAAAACATGCACCGCAGACCCAATCGCATGGGGAAAAGTGTTGGCTCGGGCTGCGTGTTACTGCCAAGATGGAGGCTTAAGCTCTTATGGACCGGAATGATGGTGACATTAAGCCACGGTGCGAGAACACGCGTCATATAGAAACTCGAATCAGGTGGCCACACAGGGATAATATAAACCTTATCTGTGGCTGTGAGGTTATGACATGAACTGGCGAACGGCTTGGTTCAGCGTTCTCGCGTGCCACATCTATCCTACTCCTACCTGTGTAAACATTTCACCTGACTGTAAACAATGCCTTTGCTAACTACCACAATAAAACAATGAAAGAAAATAACACTCTTTGTGAGGTAAATCCAAATAAGCTCTCTGAGGTCTTCGAGTGAGCTTGCAAGCTCGGGAAGCGGGTTTCCTCCGATACAACAAACGTGCAAATTAAACAACACAAACAGATAATTTAATCATGAGGTGGCGCGTGGTGGGGTGACTTGTGGGTATTCTGACACAACTCAGATGACTGGCTGGTGTGACACAGTTGGTCAAAAATGCCTTCTTAAGAAGCCTTCTACAGCTCTGCCACAATGGCGTGAGCAAGGCATTGCAGGTCTGCACCTTTACATTTTTCATAAAATGTGCATGATCTGGTGAACAAATGCTGATGGATTTTAGTTTTACCTGGATGGAAAGAAACTGACGAGAGTGGCAGTGACACTGAAAAAATTCAACATTGCTTGGGAAATATGTTGGTTGTTTACATGTTACATGGGTTATTTTAAGGATATGAATTTAGAATTATTGCTGGAGAAGAAGTTATATACGTTTGCTCATTACACATTACCATTGTATTGTAAACATGTCCAACTGAGCAATTTGGTGCATTATTGATTGTAAAAATAACAAAATCATATGTACACCGATTACGAATTAATTCTTGCTAAGATATCTGTTAACAATATTAAACCAAAGCACACACACATCCTCATAAAAAAACCCTTCTGAATGCGGTTTTTCACATTGCAAATCCTAATTTGCATGAAGTGAACATTTGCACATGATGTAGTGGCATTTCTGTGGAGAGACTGAATCCTAAATGTTACCCAAGGAATGGAAGCGAAATGTGCCAGAGTGAGTCATTTTGTAAATTTTGTATGACGTGACATTTTGTTTATTTTTGTTATGCACGGATCAGCAGTTGGCGTGATTGGAAGCAGCACTGTGGCCTGCGTCTCGAATATATATTTTTTACTCCACAAAATCAATGCATCAGTAGCTGTCTTGACACTGGAGCAAATGTCTGAATTTTTCATTCAATCTCTGAATGAGTTTCAGAATGACATTTAAAATGCTCACACCTACACACAATATTGTGTCAGTGTTTCACCAGCTACAATGCTATACAGCAAGCAACACATACTCATATTAAACCATTATTTGGAAATGAACCCTGATTGGTGATGAGTCTGGTATTAAACAGCTCATTGTATACAATCAATACATGCCAAATACACATTACTATGTGTTTGTTGTGCCAGTGGTCATTTCCCACCTCCAGAGCTTGCACGCTCACTGGGTATTTTCTGTTGTAATAATAAACGTCCATCTGTCTTTAACCCAGTATTAAGCCTTTGTAAAGTCATTACAAAATTCACCATACATTCTAATAAAGTATCCTTAAAGCTGTAAAATAAAAATGTGAATGTATACACATGATCAGTAACGATATCTCACTCGTATAACAAATTTGTTTTGACTCTTAAAACAATAGTATTAATCCTGGGCTGCTTCAAGGATAATTAGTTGAGCATACCAATCACCTATTGACGGCAGTCTAAAAGTTTACAATTGTTATCTAAACCTCTCGTTACATACACAACCTAAAATGTGTTTTTATACACATTAACACATATTGAAGGCACTCCTGCTGAAACTCACGATAAAGATAGCATGCTGCTTGAACCCATTATGGTGAATGTGTTGTAATTTCTTGAAAAAGAATCGTGCTCAATCTTAAGTGACAGCTATGAGATTACAATGTCATAGCAGGAATCTGAGAGATATAATGCTAAGAGTAACTTAATGCAAATGTCTTGAACTGTTCACAGTTGCAAAAAATAACGTATATGTTTTACATACATACGGCTGCTAAGGTAGATTTGGAGGCCCGTCTCATAATCTCGGCATGATATCGTCAAGAAAACTTTGGTCATACAACGCTGCTGCCAAAAATCAGTTAATGTTCACGTGATAATGTCAAGTTAGGAACAAGTCCATTCGAAATCCAAGTCATCAGTGTGTGATCTTAGCATGCCAAATGTCCACATTTGGATGTGCAATGTAAGCAGACGGTGGTTCATGACTGACTACACGATAGAAAATGCAAAAAACATAAAATTCGACCAACACCACCTATCTCAACACTCATCTATTGAACATATGTAAATGCTGAGACTATTGGAACTTTTTTGCCAGTACGTAAATGCTGACAATTGTTATAAAACTCCACTACAAAAAATACAGCCAACAAGGGTCCTTCGTTACTTTTCAAGTACATAAACGCACAAATGTAGCCACACGTGTACTACGGCAGGCGCGTAAGTGCCCAGCACAGGGCCGTTTTTTAAATCCCTAATACAACTCCAACATAAACATCCATCCATCCATTTTAGAAACCGCTTAATTCTGGAGAGGGTCACGGTGAGCCGGAGCCTATGCCGCAGACACAGGGTGCAAGGCAGGGCTATACCCAGGATGGGACGCCAGTCCATCACAGGGCACTGGGGGCAATTTAGTACAAAGACCAATTAACCTATGCAGCAGCATGTGTTTGGACTGTGTGAGGAAACCGGAGTGCCTGGCGAACCCACGCGGACACGGGGAGCACATGCAAAACTCCACACAGAAAGGCCCTCCGAGCCGGAATTCCCTTCCCAGTCCCGACCACTGGAGGTGACGATCAACCTAATGCGGCGGCCGCGGCGACCTTGGCCCTGGCCTCCTCCAGCCGCCAGTAACTCTGACTTGGCCAGCTGCCCCGCTGGGTCGTCCCCTGGGAAAAGGGTCTCGTGGCCACCAAACTGTTTGCAGCTGGTGCCCCCACAGCAGCCACGAGGATCGAGTGATATGCTGATATTTAATCGGTATATAATGGAGCAAATGTTTATACGTGTTCCCGCACTGAGGGTAGCCGGGTTCGCCTCCTTCGCAAACGCACATTTTACCTGCACAACACCAAGGCTTGTGTGGCTTATTTCAGCTTTACGCTCCATTTATTGGTTACTCTTCTAAAAATGTGACACTATTTCAGCTTAAAAGTCCCACTTTTGCACTACCATCAACACTCTTCGGCACTCTTCCACCATTATCCTGACGTCAGAAGAACGTGTTGCATGTGCGGGACAAGATCGCCCATAGGGTGGGTACTCTGCTAGCTTGTTGAATGGTCATTTGAGTTGAAACATTTTGCTCATTTAAAATAGATAGATGTATGTACCTTTCGAACATTTACTAAGTTATCATTACTGTGCTAGAAAACTACAACTTAAAAGAAGAAAAAGTATGCAAGTTTAATACTATTCCGCAGACCACAGTTCTTACCAGTGAAGTAACAGTTTTCTTAATCCTAATATGAAAACCCTTCTAAAAGCCTCGTGTTATTTATACTCAAGGATACATAGCCAACCTGATATTAAGTCCAGGTGTTAATAAAAGCTGAAAAGTATCCATACCATACCATTTTCCAAAACCGCTTCATCCTGTACAGGATCGCGGTGAGCCGGAGCCTATCCCGGAGACAAAGGGCGCAAGGCACTGGGTATACCCAGGATGGGACGCCAGGCCATCACAGGGCACTAAGACTATACTATCACAGGCACCACAACCATAGTTACAACCGCGGTGGGCTTTCCTACAAGGGCAAACCTCCGACTGTCCTCCGAAACGGCACAATACGAATGCCCCCCCGGCAGTCCCTCTTAATCATGGCCTCCGTTCTGAAAACCAACAAAATAGAACCGAGGTCCTATTCCATTATTCCCAGCTGCACTATTCAGGCGTGCAGCCTGCTTTGAACACTCCAATTTTGGAGCACGCAGACATGCATGGCTTAATCTTTGAGACAAACATATGCTACTGGCAGGATCAACCAGGTAGCTGGCGGCTTTCGCGAAGCCGGGTGCCCTGAAAAGTATTACAACATTACATTTAAAATCTTCACAATATACGCTAACCTCCTTCAAAGCTACAACAGGAAGTACATTTCTTGAAAAATAATCAGACTGAATGTAACGAACAACTATGAGATTATTGGACCTTCATTGCCATTGTACAATGTAAAATATACGAGGTTTAACCCTTCCCGGCAAAGGGTTTAAACCTCGTATATACTAAACTATGACATTATAATGTCAGTGGAGACATCTGAGAAATATATAGGAATTCAACAACTCTGCATGTCCTGTTGTAATTCAAGTAGCCCGAGGCTGTTCGATTTCTGCCTCGGGCACCTTTCTGCATGGAGTTTGTGTGTTTACCCACTGTTTTCTGGGTTCTTCGATTATCTTCCACAACTAAACACACTCATGAATGAAGTGGCCGATAACATCATAATAGGAAGCGGCGTCTGGGGGTTGGCGCTGGCTTACCGCCTGGCACGCTCCCCCCTCTCTGCGGTTTACTTACGCCTCCATATCTGTGACTCGTCCGTGATCAGTTGTAAAATGTGTGTGGGTTATACATTGTATCATTATTTATTATCATTATTAGCCAATTAGAGCTCAGCTGTGAAGTTGCGTGTTCATGTCTCTCGTGGTGGCTACTTTCAGAGATAATGTCTTCCGTTATACTTTTATGTTTTGAACGAAGACCAGGGGATCCAGGCAACTTTTCCTTTAACTGAGGAAGCTGTCAGAAAAATAAAGCTGAGAAAATGATTCGAGAGATAGACCATCTATATCTGTGGGCTATTGTGTTTCACCTTGTAGTGTTAAAAGTGTAATCTGGTAGCATTGAAGGTATTGAAGAATTGCACAGTCGAACCTCATAATCATTAGCAGTACCCGCCTGACAGCAAGACGGCCCTGAGTTCGAATCCCGGCTCGCGTGGCTTTCTGTGTGGAGTTTTCATGTTCACCCCATGTCCACATGGGTTTTTGCCAGGTACTCCGGTTTCCTCCCACAGTCCAAAGACTGCATAGGTTAATTGGCCTGCTGACTGCATTGCCCCCGGTGCCCTGTGATGGACTGGCGTCCCATCCTGGGTATAGCCCTGCCTTGCGCTGTCTGTCGGGATAGGCGCCGGCTCACTGCGACCCTGTTTCAGAACCATGGACAACGCTGTTTATTGTGCATAGGTGCCGCGCTGTCCATAGTACTGAAACGGAGTGGAGGAGACCGAGATACAGACAGACAGACAGACTTCATTATGGCGCCGGGCCTGTTACTAGCTATTTATTATTATTATTGCGGGGGTCAAGGTAGAAGCGTTCACGTCGCGATCCCTGTCAGGTAATACTTGGTATTGCCTGCGAATTCTACCAAACACTTCGAGGCCGAGCTGAAAGACAACGATGTCCAGAGGCTGACCATCGTGCTTCGAAGAATCGCAAAGAAGAAGATTATTATTGCTTGTTTTAGATCGTTGCTGCTGATATGAATTTTGTTCAGATTTAGTGGCCTCACTGTGCCTTTGAGTGTGCGTGGTGGCAGGTGCGTTTAGGAATCTGTGGGGAAGCCTGTTGAATCCTGATTGTGTTATTTGTGTTTTACGGTATTTTTGCTTGGTGGTCGTATGAGTAAATGTGACTGGTTGTTGTGAGTTTGTTCTTGTTTCTTTGGTAATGACATTGATTTGGGATATGTGATGTCTATTTGTGATGCAGCATCCTGTCATACTGCATAATAGTGGTAGATCCTTGATGGTTTCAGTCACCATGTATTGTAACTCTCATAGGTGTTGAGCCTCGTGTTAAGTCACTTTTCTCCACTCGATAAAGGTTACTGTCACTGTGAATATGGGGTGGTTACGTCGAATGACAATACCCTATACCCCTAGTGTCATGGTGAGGTTATTCGAAGGCGGTTTAATTGTGGGAGGATAGCACTGAAAGCCTAGGTGTAAAATACACGGCCCACCACTGCTGCCAATCATGGAGGAATTGAGAAGTGGTAACTGCTAATCACTGGTCCCATGATAGCCAAGCAAGGGCAATTAAAAAAGATGCTCATTCTAAACACCATGCTGTCAGTTTTCACACGTGTGCTTTCTGTCTCAGTCTATACACTGTAAGGATTTGTCCATATTGTGCAAAGAGTTGCAGTGGTCTTCAGAAAGTCCTATCTGTACTCAACACAGAGGTGACACAATTTTCCGGATGGCAATATTTATTATTACTGTCCTTGCAGAGCCATCAAAGCTTAGCATATTGGACGCCTGCAGGCAAAATGAAATAAGCAGTACAATTACAAATTATTATTTTCTCCCTCATTTTGTGGATTTTTTTTTTTTACTTAACTTTTTCACATTGTAGAGCAGAACCCGATGTGTGGCCTTGAATAGTTCAACAAAACTGTCTTCTTTTAAGACTGGAAACTAATTTTCAAATTTCAAATAATGCTGTTGACAGACTCAATAAAAAAAAATTCAATAAATTGGGTATGTTCAATGTCAGATGGAATCACTGTAGTTTGTGTGCAACTTTATATAAGCTGTGTCAGAATACTGTATAACAATAAATAACAAAAAACAGGTTAGTGGCCACCTTGACAGTCCGAGTGAAGGCCAAAGAGTTTCCATCGTCGCTATGTTTTCTATGAATAAGTTTATTAGTTAGATTATATTTAAATTAATTTCAGAATGCATGTTATTAAATTTGAAATAAAATGTTAATGCTTTAGTAAATTGTTGAAGTAAAAATAACGTTTACATTAGAGTGTTTGTTGATCCTCTATTTAGATAGTGGTTTTAAAATAATATTATAAATTTCCATTGGAAGCTTTGACATTTTAATTTACAAGATTATGTAACATAGACGTTCTCTACATTACATGTTCATTCCATTTCCTCTTAGAATAGATGAGAGCATTAATCCAAAATGAACTTGTAAATATTTCTAACATAAAGAAAAACAATAATTGTAAGTATGTTGTGCCATTTGAAAATTAAATTAAAGCATTAGTTGGTGTTGCTTCAAGCACATTGTTTAGTTATTAAGCAGTATGCATAACGATGTGTCCATATAACCTAGCATGTTATTGAAGTGAATTGGTTCTATTTTAAAGTGAATGAGTCGATTTTCTTCCCTGATTTGGCTAAAAACATGCATCGTGTTATTAGCGGGACTGCTACCATTATCATCCATGTTAACAACACACCTTCTATTCACTCAATACCTTACTATGAATCTCAATGTCGGGTCAAAGTGAAGACATTGTTTACTGCATCCCTAGTCGTGATGTATCCTATCAAGGTGCAATGCATTCTCTCCTCTTGCCTTATTAGCATTATTAAGAACATTAACCTTTCCACGTTAATTTCTATTCTTTTGCTCACTTATTTGCAGTATTTTTGGTTTTCAGACCTTTGCAGAGTCAATTTTCAATTCGTGAAAAGTTCCAGTTTAAACACAAATAACACTCAATTTTACCATATTTTTTATCAACTGCTGGATGAAGATTTCCCCATGCTGTGTCGAACGTGGATGTTATTTGGCTATACTTCACAACACTGGACAATGCCTGTCAATTTATGAAGAACTTAGGACCGTTTCATATATCACACAAATGATGTTAGCGATGGCCAGGATTCAAACTCAGGGTGCTGGGTTCATATTTTGTTTGTTAAACGAATACTACCTGTTATAGCAAAAAGAACAAAAGCATACATGTCTATGCAGAACACGGAAGAAACATTAAAAAGCGTGCAAGAAATTAATCAAAATCTTGGAGACGGACAGACAGCGTCACACGTGGATTATAAATCTATGCAGATGTTAAGAAAAGCAAGCTGGTTTGGGCAGAACGCATAACTAGAAAATCTGATCGCCGGTGTTTGGTAAATTGTCACTCAGAAGGAACATACCTGAGAGCCCGTCTACCGTGGAGATGGAGCAATGAAATAAGCTAATGTGCAGATGCTGGATGGATTGTTGCATCACTGGACCATGCATGAGTAATGGTAACGACTTGGGGGGGCCTTCGCCCAGCGACGGATTTGATCTTGGCTGATGACTGTATAAATAACTGTTAAAGCACATACATTAACAGTGCTGATTCTGAAACGTATTCAATGTGTATATTTTCGCCTTAGTTTCATACAGAATAATGAGCATTAAGTACTCATGAGCCAACCTACCTAATTATAGTTCCCACATCGTCGAATAATCTATTGCTGGAGTGTGAAGGATGCTCCTCCGTCAAATGACGACTCCACTCCTATGAACTCTTTGGCGATGCCTCTGCTCTGCATATCGTTGGATGCAACAACACAACTGTATCAAAGCACTACATTGCCCTCTTGTGTAAATGTCAATTGAAATTTTTTTATAGTAAAGAGCACCCACTCAGATATTTTCCACTGACTACTGAAGGTGAGCCATCAATTACATAGCAGGATGTTCAGTCCATGAGTCTCTCGGAGGCCCTTGAATGCATCGCCAATAGCAATGTGAAGTGAAAGCATCAGTCATTGTTCCATTTCATCTTTTCCACTGTAAACTGAAGTCCGTGCCACCTCCCTAGTAAAATCTAAATGATGAGATCTGATGGATACATTTCAGATTTTCTTCCCATCTGTCACACTGTCTCATGGGGCTCTGTAATTTGACCTTTCCTCTTTCTGCAATAAATCAATGACTTTCTACAAACCCTAAGTAACCATCCTGTTAAAACATATGACATAAACACAATGCAGTATATGACAATACCTCTTCAATGTTGAAGATGAATTGCCCTGTTGAAATTAACGTATCACATATATTTCATAGATTTTTCTGGAAACAGATAAAGTCTTCATCAAACAAACTGAATTTCATGATAATTGGCTTCTACCAATGCCTAATCAGGTTTGACTGACAACAACTCAACCTTGGAAATGAGTTAATTACCCAAACTCCAGGGTGTTCTCGCTGATTGGATGCTATCCTTTGAGATTATTTTTTCGATCACCGCACAAAAAGTCACCAAAGTTCACGATACCTGCTGCCACATTCCAGATGCTGCCTGGATATTAACACCTGCCGTCCCATTGGCACTGCCCTCTTTGCTAGCAACTTGACCACCGCAAAGTTCTATAGAACAGCTGCAAGCAAGGAATGTGCACAGAGCAGCAGAGCCAGGACTACCTATGGTGCTTGTTTACGAGAGCACGTGGTCTATCCTACACATCAACTGCAGATGCAATATAAAACAAAAGTTATTTTACTAGACAATTGGCAAACAAATATTATGCTTTAAAAAAAACATCAGACATCTCTTATTATATTTTCAATGTGGATAAGAATGATGTGTATGTGTATATTTGCAACCTATTGAGGTTGTGCTGCAGTGCAATTCCCATGATGCAGTGCAGTTTAAACAGGGAATACATTTTTCATTTCAATGAATAAATTCTGGCGCAATGTTACAAATTAAAGTGTTGCCTACCAAAGTGAGGTAATTTAATATTGGGAAAGGACGTGAAATCGATTAAAAAGTCTTATTTTTAAAAGGCGTAACTCCTTAATTGCTGCGATAAAAATGAATGTGGCAAATAATTTACAATGCTGGGGATCCATGAAGACTTTACAACTTAAAGGCTAATTTTTGCTAAGTTGGAAATTATATATTTTATAGATGAATTAATCATTAAGAACTATGATATTAATAATTTCAAGGTGAGAACTCAAGAAACTAAGATAGTCTAATTTGAAAGTGTGACCAAGGTGCAAAAGCCTTCTATGATTTCTGTGTGTCGAATTTTAATTGAGTAAGTTGCGGGTTATTTTGGAATTTGGCAAAATTGCAGCATGACGCCAGCACATACAGGAGGTCTCCGCTAAACGTCCAAGATACATTCCAGAAAGGTTGGAGGTATAGCGAAATTACATAGAACTGGGATATATTTCCCATAGTCATGAATGTAATTCAAGCGAGATACGTTCTTCCCACACATCTCAAGTTGCCTATCCATAAAAAAACGTATCTAACACAGAAACAATATATTTTAAAAATAAAATTTTAGACACTATTATAAGACACCAACACGTCTCATATTGCTTTTTGTAACCTTGACTGTTTTATAATGACAAAATAGTTGTCAACCTTAAAAAGTTGGTTGGCTAGGCACGCTGGGGCTGGCTCATGGCTGCATGATTACCGAGGTACACTATAGGAGAAATGCAGAAGTCCGTGGAAGAAAGACGCTGGGCATTGTGGGTAGGGTCACTCGGTTGCACAGCGCTGACGTCACAACAGCCTGTATCGTGCATTGCACATGCGATCAACGCAACGTTTAAGCTTGATGGACGTAAGTGCGGGGAATTGTTGGACATATAACGAGACTATTCCTAAAAAACTTTGTACACAAGTTTAAAACGACATATAACAGAAACGTATAGCAGTGACCCCCTGTAATGGCCTTTTCTTGCAAATCAGGCCAGGGTACCTTTAACATCCATTGTGAAACAGACTGCACATAGTATTATGGTTATTACACCTGCAGCAATAATCAGGATTCGACCCATGAGCTTCTGCAGCAAGCAGTGAACCTGCTATCGCTAGTCCATGTCACCACCCATAATAGCATTGGACATAAAATGGAATTTTAAATCACGACCCTTTAGTCTGTTAACCAAGCATTTCCATGACTATTATGATACATGGTCTTGGCAGTCACTTATATATAACCAATATAGAAATTACTAAAAGTGCAAACATTCTTTTACGAGGGATGATTTTTTTAAAATTGTGCATTATATATTATGACTAAAAATAGGGGAAAATAACCTAAGGTACACACAAAGCTGTGAAATATCACGTGTTTTTCAATCCTGAATAAATTGACATCATGATTCTTAACTCAGCCATGACTGCCATATTTCGCTGTGGAAATCACCTACTGCTGAGTGTGAAAATTGCTGAAACTTCAATAAAAGTTCAGCTGCTCCTCAGAGTTCTGAGATAATCGGAAAATCCCTAACTCACTGCTTGACAGACAGGAATTGTTCTGAGATGGGTATGTAAAAAAAAGTATAACACCTTATTCTGGAGAGAGATTTGGATTATTAATAATACAATTGCAACTGAATGAATATCTATTGATGTAGGTTTTCATGGCTCGACTCATGATGGTTGCTCCTCAGAGCTGTTCTGTCAGGATGGCCATGTCGAACGATCTCCATCTCTCCCTTGCAACGTTTCGCCTCCCAAGTTAGAGGCATAATCAGAAAAAAAGGTAACCTTTCATTAAATCAAGGTAAATAAAGAGCTATGATAATTTTACACTCTTTAATTAAGAGGATGGTGGGATCAAGCAAGAATAGGAGAGCAACATCATGATATTGTGATATATACGTAGACATGTTGATCTTCAACACAAAGAGGTTCCAATGAAAGTGAATAAAATATTACTGGTCAGAGGTACACATCTGTTACGTGGAGACACAGAGTGAGGGAAAACATACACACGGTACGGGGTCCAAAACAATTAACATTGGTCTAATCAAAACAAATATAAACACTCAGAGATATCGTTATTGCATAAGCTATACCGTACACCTATTGCACCACTGGTTTCTTTGAGGCTTACATGAAGTCTTCTTGCCAAGTCTGCAGGAAAAAAAACTATGAATGGATTTAAATAAAACATTCTCAAGGGTCAAGAGTTCAAAAATCCAAAATCAATATATTGCAATAAGGGAGACTATTTTTGGTTGACCTTTTGGCCAAGGAAATGGTTTTATTTACTTATTTATTAACCCTTGAATTACACGATAAAAACTATTCTGAACATCAGGATTTGTTTTAGCCATGCACACTGGCTAATTATAAAATTAATACTTTGTATAATATTAAAGTGCAATATCCTCAGAGTGTTATTTATCATAGCTACACTGTCTTTTTTCACCCCTTTTTAATAGACTAAATTCCTTAATTTAAATTTTTGGCTATCTGTCAAGATAGCAGTTATCCTGATGAATGCATGCCTTTTGGCTAAGCATACCACCTGTGCAGATTTTTAATTATAAATCTAATTTTATGCTACATGCCTTGGGGAGGAGGATGGTCAGTAGGAATCATTGTAGAGGAAAATATGAATGCAAATGAGTTTTGTGAAGCAGTGTTTCAGCAGAAAATTCAGATTAAATCAGTTAATGGGATTTCTGCTTTCTGGATTGCAGTGTAAGGGCAGTGTAATCAGAAAGATACTTATTGAGGCTGGCATATGTTGTTTACTAACAAGTGAGTACATGGAAGTGACAGAAGCGTTTAAGAATTGCCTTACCCGAGAAACAAAGTAATTGACAGTATATTCATTGAGTGTGACATATGCTATTTACTAACAAGACAAGGCAAGTACGAAGAGAATCTAAGCAATGTCTAATTTCTTAAGTAAAATTTACAATGTACTTTTGTTGTAATTAGCTTCATACCATTATTTTCCGATACGTTAAGATAATTTCAGAAACTACATTTTTCATTGTCTGCAGACCATCTGAAATATTATCACAATATTGGTAATAGTTATTTTTTTTATATTACAACAATTACAACGTTGTTGCTGAAGCCTTGATGCAAAATTTCTTAAAATCTGTTTTTCTGTTGCTCCAGCTTCTGATGCCATTCAGTTTTGTCCGAATATTTTAGTATCAATCATTGCAATCATCATCATTATCAGAAATTACTTAATCCTCTACAGTGTACAGGGTGGCGGTGAGCCGGAGACTATCCCGGCAGACACAGGGCTCAAGGCAGGGCTATACCCAGGACGGGACGCCAGTCGATCACAGGACACTGGGGCAATTTAGTCTGGATGAAAAAAAACCTATGCAGCAGCATGTATTTGGACTGTGGGAGGAAACCGAAGTGCCTGGTGAAAACCCACGCGGACACGGGGAGAACACAAACATTGCAATGCGAAGCGTATATGGTCATAATTACAGTTAATCTTATTTGTAAATTGTTTAATATACTGTAATATACTGTACTGTGTAGATGAAACATAATGTTCCCAGTGGTATTAATAAAAACTGCCACAAACACAGAAATACATCATTATATGAAAGAGGTTGTATTAATGAGTATGCAAATTTCTCACATTATTCTGCACATATCAACTGCTTGAGGCAAATTGTATATTTTTGCCAACAATACAATACTTTACCCAGTTTCTTGACTTTTGCTTAATAAATTGATGTTTATAAAACATTCATTCGTTATTAGTCACTGCCTAATCCTCTAGAGGATAGCGCTGAGCTCGGAGCCTATCCCGAAAGACATAGGCCGCAAGGCAAGGTTACACCCAGCATAAGTCGCCAGTCTATTGCAACTCATCAGGGGTAATTTAGTCAGCACAATTAACCTAAGCAACATTTTTTGAACTGTGGGAGGAAACCAGTGTACCCAGAGAAAATCCACGCTAACATGGGGAGAGCATGAAAACTCCACACAAAGAGGCAACTGAGCCGAGAATCAAACCCAAGGACTTCTGGTTGTGAGGCAGCACTACTCACTAGGCCAACGTGCCAGCAACCTAATAGAAGATAGTGGGAAACCATTATGGAAAAACTTGGATGGCGAATGTCCTGTTGACAGGTAAAATAAGATAATGCACCCCTCACAGGTTATACATGAAATAGAACACTCAGTGATCATGTACGATCTTAAATAGTTTCGAAGCTTATGTAACAATGAAGACCACTTGGGAAAACAATTGCATGAGTGAACAAACAATTTCATACCATACGGAAAAAGGCACAGGGCGTACAAGTGAGAGAGTGCATGAGAGCACGCGATGTTGTTGAAAGAATAGCAATGGGAAGGTATAGCATGTGATGAGTGAGAGGGCAGTCACAGAGAGTGGGGGTTAGTTGGATGAAAGACGGGTGTGGTAGCATTATGTGGGTTTTGACAGAATGATGGCTGCAGGCAAAGTGGCTCAGTGGTAGATCCTACTGCTTGAAGGTCGAAGGTTGTGAGTTCAAATCCTGGTTGAAGGTCAGCTCAGCCCACCATCTCTCCTGGGTTAATAAAATAGGAACCACTTTGTGGGGGAGTCAACAGTTATGTCCTATGTGGAATTTCTAGCACTGTCTCAGGGCTGTAAATAGGAGATGAGCATTTACTCAATGTTTACTTGAGCACGAAATCACTGAGGGTTGCAAAAGGCAGCGGATGCAGATGAGAGGAAATGATTCCAAAAGCGATGGGATGTGGATGTGTAGCGATGCATAGTGGAGCCTAATTTGTCTTAAGTTTCTGTATTTTTATCCACACCAAAATAAAAAGGATTTGTTTTTATACAGTAGTCGTGTTAAGATTGTGAGCTTGGCACTCTAGCGGGAAATGTAGAGAAGTGCACTCATGTTTAGTTAGTTGTATGTGAGTTAGGCACCTTAATTCAACCAAGTGAGAACCAAATGAGACTACAAGGGTGTGTAGGTCAACAAGTCCTACCAAAATCAAGCATTACATTCAAATAAGAGCAGTTTCTCATCTGCACTGTTGTCCCCATCTATACTGTATTATACGCACTACCGTATCTTCTCCGTATTATCAGTCTTGTTCGAATTGTCTATCGTGTTTGTCTCAATCTTTAATCCAAATGTGTACTGTTCATGTTTTTTTTATTTAGTTTTTCTCATTTGTGCTGTCTGTGTGATTTAATATGGGCTACATTAGAATATACTTTCTCACTCAATAAAAAGTACTTAGGACCGTAAGCAGGGCCCGTCATGGTTCTCTCTTTGGGCTGATGAATCACTGGAGAAAAGAAACTGTGTGTCTACACCACTGTGCGGGTTTGTCCTGCGTGAATGATCACCTGCCAATCTTAGGCATTGAGCAGAGCAGCTGTATATAGGCATTCCCAACACAGTTAACTGAAGATTTTTTTTTAACAAAACAAAACCAGCAATTACCAAGATGGATCACTGTTGTGGAGAAAACACTTTTTTGTAACTTCATGGATACAGATCGAGATTTTAAGATCGATAAACTGTGTAAGTTGGAAACGGTTTTTCTTTTTCAGATCATGGTGTGATACGACGCCAAATCATTTTTCTGACACCTGTGCACAAAAAAAGTATTTGGATTGGGGAGCTGATGAAAAATTAGACGCTATGTTTATATATCAATGAAAATATATCAAAGACCTTGCCTCCATTTAATTTCCAATGCTTTAAAATGAAATGGGGAATTACATATATATATTTTAAATCACATTATATAGCAAGTGTGTCCATTTTTATAAGCATTTTGCTGAGATATTTTATCATATTTGTAATGCCTCATTTCAGAGTAGAATACCATAACCTAACAAGATACGGTATTAAAATGGGACAAATCATTCATAAGCAAATTGACAGCATGACTAAATGCTATAATTGTCATAAATACCATTATCATCAGCCATGATCTAGCCATTGCTGGATGGATAAAAGGCCTCCACATAATGGCACCATCTCACATCGTGGTCCTGTGATGCCTCAATCTATCTTGCTCCAGCATGAGCTGATATCATGACACGATCTCTGTGGTGAATGCACTTTTTAGGTACGTATCTCTTTTGGCTACCATTTTGTCATCCGTTTCGTTCATCAGCTCCCATCCCTACTCGTCATGTGTCCTCCTCAAGCCCATTACCTTTCTTTATCAGTCAATATGATGCGGTTAATTTGTGTCTGTTCTCTGACCAATGTATTTCTCTTTCTGTCTCCCAGTGTAATTCCCAACATTGATTTTTCTCTGTGTGTGTGCTGGTCAGTTTTCGCTCTGATTTCCTTGTCAGTGTCCGAGTTTCTGATCCTTATCTGGCAGCAGCTAAGCTGCTCTAATAACAAAAACATTTGAACTCTTGCTTGGAAACATTATTATATACGAACAGACACCAGTAATATGCAATGTTTACATTGCACCTGCATAAAACGTGGAAAGAAGTGGAAAACTTGAATAACCAAGCAACCAAAAACCAATGCATTTATAAACGCACACGCAAATAAATGGCAACCTCGAGAAGCCGTTGATGAGAAGCCTCATCGCCTGTTTGGGCCACCCGTAGCTCTATACGGCTGTGATGGGTACCCAATTACTGACTAGTGCGAACCAGTCAATCGGAATCAGGTGATCTCCCATGTGACCAGAAGTATCTGAACCAGGCTTCTGTGCACGTGCATTTCAGTTGAGACACGTCCAATGATGATGATCTAGATAGATGGTTATTATTACAGCAGAAATCACCCAGTGAACTTGCAAGCTCTAGAAGCGGGATTCCTGCAATATAACAAATGTATAAACTAACCAACGCAAACAATATATGTCATGGAACGCATTCCAAAACGTACTGGTATTTTAAGATGTAACCTGGGAGGCTTAGCGGAATTTGAGCGTGAATCGTGCAATAATGTGAAAGTTACACCACAAAGGCATTTTACAAAAACTTCACAACCAAAACAAACCATTTAGAGAGCACAATAACTCAATAAGTACCAGCAAACTGCAAAGTGCATAAATATAGCACCACTAACAGCCAGTGCACACCATGTAAGCGGTCACAAATGCAGGCCATTGGAATAATTTTAAAAACTTGACCTTGCAGGAAAAAAAAACACTCAACTAAGAGGGAGGGACCCTATATAGTTAATGCTACCTATCAAAGCAATAGAAAAAAAACAGACACTAGGGATTGGCAGGTGAGAAGACATCAAGATCATAATTGATCTCAGTTCAATGCAGACATTGCCTTTAATGTTGGAATGACAGGATATTCAAAAAGCAACTAAATTAGCTACATACTTTCAAAATGTTTGCAACAAGATTCATGTTAAATTGTAAAAACATGGATCATGTCACTCTTCTACAACATTAACTGCAATGACGACCAGTGGTTAGAAGATATGCATTTTTGATGAGCTGCAAAATTATACAGGGGTATAATATTTGTCAGAATTATTGAAAACTGATGTTCCAAACTATGCCCTTCTGAAATAGCCTTTGTGCTGTAAGGTACAGAAAATTAACAATTACAAAATGGACAACTGCCATTTTGGCGTCAAAGTTGCAGAATAGCTTGCCTGAAAATGTAATTTAATGCACCCACAATTAAGCATTTAAAGACTAATATGATGTTGATTATGAAGACAATATGGCGCCATCAAAATTTTCATTGGCAGACGCCTTCATATCCAATGTGTAATGCCTGATAAATGTGTTTGGAGATACCCAACTGGGTATCTTGCAGATATTAATCTCAGGTTCCAATGCCACTTACAGCCCAGGAAGTAAAAATACTACTTAGTAGAATGAGCTTCCTCGTCTCAGTCTTTCAACCAGAAATTGTTGCGATCGTTGATCCACGAGAACAGTCTGGCCTTGAACGCAATCTTATCCCTACAGCTCCTTCCATATGGAACAAAACATATTTTGGAACAGCAGCTCAGCTTAGACACCTCGAGATACACATCTGAGTGCTTTGGACATGAGGATTCGGGGACAATGTTTTCATTCAGGGCCCTATCTGACACAGCTTTGGCTATACAGGCCATGCGGGTGTGCAAATGTCACTCTCCTCTGTAGGATCAGAAATGGAGGTGCTCAACGCAGGGCGTGTAATTCCCCCACCCTTCTGGCAGAGGTGATAGCCGGGCAGAAACAAAACCGCCTTTCAGGTGGCAGACTTTGGACTAGTTAAGCCCATAGGGCATACACTTACCCATACCGGTGCACCCTCTAGAGGCCGCGTGTATTCTCTTTAACCCTGTCAAAACTCTATGGAACATAATGGATCTCAAATTGTCCCCCCAGAGCAATGCCTGTTTTGCTGGGCACGATTCTGTGCTCCACAGTGGCCCCCACCAGAGGAAAGGCATCACATTCCCCTGTGATAGACGGCGTCCCATCCTGGGTATAGCCCTGTCTTGAGCCCTGTGTCTGCCGGGATAGGCTCCGGCTCACCGCGTCCCTGT
This sequence comes from Geotria australis, assembly GCA_036362915.1. Taxonomy (NCBI): domain Eukaryota; kingdom Metazoa; phylum Chordata; class Hyperoartia; order Petromyzontiformes; family Geotriidae; genus Geotria; species Geotria australis. Next base: position 2,966,094 of record JAZEWU010000002.1, read on the forward strand.
ACAGGATTAAGCAGTTTCTGACAACGGACGGATGCATATATAGTACTGTAGTAATGTATGTAGTACTGTAGTCAGCTCCTTGCCACGCAGGTTTTGAATCGTATGCTCATCATACAACAAACCCTCCACGCTCCCCTAACCCAGGGACCCACCCTGAACACTTAATGAGGCAACACATTCCTATGTTCAGCAAAACCGCAATGCAATGCTTTGGGTGATGGTTGATAATATACAGATAACGCCTGATGATGCTTCCAACGTGGGAGGCGAAACGTCGTGAGGCAGACAGGGAGATTGCTGGACACGGCTATCCCGAAAAAGCAAGCATCATGAATCGAGCCGTGAAAACCTACATCAGTACAATATACAGAGAAAGAGCACTGCGTGCTATTTGACATCGAGTTGGCGATTCAATCATTGCAGTCGTAAATTATGAATAATTATGTCTATGCCAAATGCACATACTGGTTATTTCATATACGTGACATCCACACTAATACAATAATCATTGCTGCTCCAATGTCCTAAGTGTGTCACATGCTCGGTATTGTTATACTGTTTTTTCAAATTCCCAGTGTAATGCACTGCTGACTTTTCAATATGATGTTAATTACTACATGTGTTAATTGGTCACAGGTTTTAAAAGGACATGGCCAATTAAAATTGCTGGTGATGAGTTACAGATTTATGGACATATGGGGAATTACATACTTCAGGCTAACCTGACATTAACATGAACCTGACATTTTTATCCATAGTATCTCATGTAAAATCTTCCGTCTCCATACATATTAATAATGCCTCTGAAATATTCTGTGAACATTTGTACACAACCAATATAACATCAATCCAGACAACAAGCATAAATATGAATGACTTATTAGTACAAAGCTGACACAATTTTGGATTTAAAATATATCAATATATTGGAT
>JAZEWU010000002.1:2974693-3015043 GCA_036362915.1 Geotria australis
GACCCTCGGGTGAAAGGCGCTATATAAATTGAAATTATTATTATTAATAGATTATTGCTTGATCTTGATTAAAATACATTTAACACGTATTAACAGTGACGGTGGATTTTACAATGTGTTTACAGCAGGCACAATATAAGCGAGAGATAAATCCAGTTTATATTGTCTGCGTGAACTCAAGTGGCAGGATTACCAACAAAACGCCATGTCTGGTAATGTAAGCTCTGCATTGATTCATTCGTGTTGAGCAAACAACTTTAGGCCAACTTCATAAGACTGAACAGCATAATGTATCCACATTAATTGATAAGATTTAATTGCAACTGAATTACTGACAAAAACATGTCAGGCTATTTTATATTTCCATATCACTGCTCTAACACGATCACTTAAACCCTATCCATAATTCTAAAGATCATCTCTAAATAGTTGCTTTCCAGTTAATGCTGGTAATAGCCAAGGGACAGCCCTATGTCAATCCACTGCTGGATGTATGCCTCCCCACACTGTGTTGATCATGGGAGCTCCTTGACCATATATTTCGCTAAAATAATTAATCTCAAGGGCTGCTCTTTTGGGATAGCCGTATCCTGAAAGAACATATTTTTGAGAGCTATTCTCATAAATTGAGCTGTGAAAATCTACATCAATACATATTTCACTATGCTGCTCAGTAAGAGTTGTTGAAGGGAGGTGGGCATGACCGGTGCAGATATCACTCTTCAACGATGTTGGCCATGGTCAGGAATTGAACTCAGGTACCCACGTTTAGAGTACAGAGTGTTAACCGCTGCACCACCAGTAACACCCCACATGTATGCACCAAAATGGCAACAGCAATAATCAGTTAGACACTCCATCAGACTTTCCCACATAGTGGTAGATATTCTATCGACAACAGAGGGATGTTGGGCTGAGTCAACCCCAAACAAGAAATTGGACTTGCATCCTTCCTATTTCAAGCTGCTCTCTCTATCGCTGAGCAACCTGGCTGGTTATTAATAGGCGAGTAATAACACGTGAATTAATAAATTAGAATGGATCCAATGCTTAACGTCCATGCATCATTTCACAGTATAAGAATTCACTATTTCTCACTTTTAAATGTTTTCATTATTACAGCAATTTTGATGCTGTAACGTCACATCACTATAGAATGAATAGGTTTACAATGCTATAGGCTATTTTAAATTCAGATCACTGTAGAAGTGCGCATAATTGATGATTCGTTATCCCGAATCATGGAAAATCGTAAAATCACGAGGTGACTTGTTACATCCCCTATCTCAGGGTTTCTCAGACTCAAGATGTCATGATCTACCACGGTCAACATATCACATTTACAAACCTTCTCTGTTCAAATTATTTGATTTGACTCGTTGTATTTAATCTTGATGGAATGTTACTGTGAATGGCACTCTCCATGTTACACAGGATGTATAATTTACCAACCATCGGCCTTGTGCCATGTGTAACCTAAATTTATCAAATGATATCTGTTAATGCAGAAAGGTAGACAGTAGTGTGGCACCAGCGATGTGGTTAAGGAAGCATCTGCAATCTTCTTCTTTGCGATTCTTCGAAGCACGATGGTCAGCTTCTGGACACCGTTGTCTTCGATTAAATCTGAGGACATAACCCTGATAAATTAGTATACGCATCGGAGGAATTATTATCCCACCATCTGTAAAGATCATCCATTTTAGCTGCTGCAACAAATGCAGACAATTGGGTGAACCTGACCACTCCACCTCAACAGGAATCCACCTTTGATCCACTCATCTAGTCCATGACCTGAGCTGGTCTACTTTGAAATGTTCGTGGGAATCCAAGCATAAACACTTTTGGAGATGATCCGGGAAGATTTTATGATAATTATGGGAAATGTTCACTTTAATGAACACCTTTAAATTATTGAATCCATTACCTCTCATTAAGCTACTTAACAAACACATTCATGCAATATGTAAATCAGTTGATGTAATGTGCAATTAATTTAATAGCAATTAATGGAAGCAATCAATCCATATTAACATTATATTCTTAAGCATGTACCTCAGCAGTTAAAGAATAATTTACCGTGCCTGCTGTGACCTTTCTTAACTTGTGTAACTTTTTTCACCAAGTAATAAATGTTAATCGTTGTACAGTACTTTCTCCAATTGATAGAATGGCCACTTGTGCGGTTTGGCATGCACAAAGTGATTCCTTATTCCGCGGGTGCAAATGGAAACGTAAATGCACAACTGGCAAAAAGATGTGCCGATTATGTTTCTGCATAGAAATGGCCACTAATGCAAGAACAAATCCACATCCCCATTTTAAAGAAGGTATGTCCATTGACACTGTAGTGCAATAAAAATATAATAACTACTTCCGTACACCAGTGCGCCAGCATATAATAGCTTACCCCGTATAGCTAAAATGCCTGCAAGGCAATTAAATCAAGCAAACGAGCCATTGCTTTCCGGTCTGTCGTAAGTAATGATCAAAAATTAGATTTACAGTTTAAAACACATTTACAACTCCGATACTTTGCATTCTGGTTCAACACCTGCCAAATTATCTAAGTGTTTCTTTGTCATTTATTTAATGTAAAAAATAATGTCGACCGAGCCCGTTATTCACATTCATCCGTCCCAGCCATATATTTTTTCCTATTTAAGATTTTCTTACAATTAAGCACAATTGTATTGATGTAGGTCTTCACGGCTCAATTCATGATGGTTGCTTTTCGCATCTGTTCTTTTGGGATAGCCGTGTCGAGTGCTCTCCCTCTCTCACTCGAGACGGCTATCCCGAAACAACAGCTTTGAAAAGCAACAATCATTAAAAACAATTGTCATACTCTCATATTCAAATGATATGACCTCTTCTGAGGTTACTAAGTATTCATTGGCAATCACGAGCCCTCTCAAGAACACTGGTGGATACTAATCTTCATTCTAATTTGCTTGCTATTCTCTTTATAAAGTTATTACTTACAATGTCAACCAGCAGGCTGCACACCATTAGTTAAAGTAGTTGCATTTTTTCATTCAAAGACCAGCACAGAACAACGGAATGATGAGCATAGACCTATGGTTTAGTTTGCCTATACAGTATAGTATTGTGTAAATTTCTGCAAATAGCTTAAGTAAGATAGCACAATACGAAATGCTTTGATTTTCTTTAACACCCATGTAATGGTAGATGCAAAAAATGTTGTTACTGAAGCTCAACACTATGTTTTGAATTGCAAATGAAATATGCCTTGGGGCTTGTATGCAAGTCGTAAATAACTGTCTTTTGAGCTGCTCAGTAAATAAAACAAGGTTGAATGATTTATGATTTATCTTTTTATATATATTGCATTACAACTCAATCTCAATTGCCAGAAAATTAAATTAATGCACGAGGCCTTGTTACATTTTTACATTCGGTTTGTATCTTCAACGATTGACAAAATGGCAATGCCCTGTCAAAATCACAACACAAGGGCTCATTTTTAAGCTCTTGCCACAATCTACAAATTTGACGTGTATAAAAAGATCAACTGCTATCAATTGAGGTAACGGAGTGCTGGCCAATAGCACTACGACACTACACAAGTCACTTTATGGCAGACTGATCACTTTACACAGTAAATCCTCACAGCAACGGAGAAGGCTGTGAGCTATTGACTATTTACAATTTGCTAATCACCGGTCTAGGTGGTAACTTGTCACTATAATCTGCGTACAAATGCACACGATGATTATTATTCCCACGACCGCCAAGGCGCACACAAAGCAGAGCTCGTACGTAGCCAATTATTTAAAGAGCCCACTGAGTGTGTGTGCCGTGGAGCTCCAAGTGCGCCCACCTTCAGGCAGCGTGGCGAAGGATTGGGCCAGGAGGCCACACCGAATAGGACCTTGTCAGACACTCCCGACATTTCAGAGACGTAGATATAACAAAGGACATTACGTAAGGCTTAAATATAATCCGGACGCGTAACTGCAAGTGACGGGAAACTATATAACTACGTCGCAGAGCTAAAAAGGATACGTTGTGTCAAAAAACACGACGATGTATTTTTCTCTTTAATTTGTGAATAATACCTGCTTGTATGTCCAATTTCAATCATTTCAACGAGAAAAAATTCAGTTGTTGAGAAGAAGGTCACAGCACTCAGTAAGCACAGTGTGAAATGGGTTTTCTAATGAAGGGCAAATGTTACGGAGTGAGAGCGATGGGGTGGTCACCTCTTCTTGCCCTAGCCTGGGCTTATTTTATTTCTAGACCTCCTGGCGTTGGCGCTGCTGGCAGACCGATTCAGCCAACAATATCACGCGATGGCATCTTGCACGTGTGAATAACAAACTGCTGTTTTCGCAAAGCAACCCCTGCACAAATGCAGCCATGAACAGCAGGGTGTTGCGAGTTTTAATTCTCACTACAAGCCCACTGAATTTCTTTGCAGTCAAGCATTTATAAATTCCTGTACCATGTGTCTATTCATGCTTGCTTTGCTGCATCACTGACGACAGTGTTTTCCTAATGTGAATGATATTGCACGAGCCGCATTTATAGAAAATAAAACATAGATATTGCAGGTACAAAATGGCTCAGGTCAGAACGCCGAGTTCACACTGTTTAAATCCTGATTTAATTGATTAAATCGGGCTTTAGCGTATACTCAATTCACTGTTGTGAGTTGATGGTCTCAGACCAGTTAAAAATGACAAAAGAATATAAACTTGGTTCGGAACTTATTCGGCTAGATTTGAGCTCTGAAAATTAAAATATCAATGCGGCTGTCACGCAACAAACATTATTCTCATTTTCAAAACGAGTGTGAAGGTGCAGCACTCTACTGGGTTAACAAGTGGTCACTCGAAGAGATTCGAAATAGCTCTGTAATATCGGTTTCCGTTGGCCGATCTCTAACGCAAAGGATTGCACTTCTCTGCCAGATATAAATGAATATGTTGCTTGATGCCTCGTGACAAGACATATACCGCAATGGGGATAAGATTGGGGAAACATTCCAAAAAAATATTGCATGAAACAGTGCACGTACCTATAAATATCAGCAAGAAAAAATAATGTTTTTACTAAATCACCTCTCGCGTACATAATGTACACTAAATAGTCAACACGCTAATGTACAGAAGAGATGAACACGAGAAAGAGATGAACACAGGAATGAGATGAACACAGGTTCGTGGTTGTGCTTTCCCGCTCTCGTCGTTCTAATTTATGCTAAGGTGATGATGATATTTAACGCTGCATCCATGCACGGATCAGAGATGAGAGCGAGGTGTCTCCTGGGGAGGCGGCGAGGTACGTCTGGGGACGGAGGCAGCACCTGAGGGGGTGGCCTTCAAGCCTCTTTTACACACGTTTGTGATCTATGCCTGGAATTGCTAATGTTAAAGTTGTAAAGAAGAGTCCTGTGGATGGCGGCGATGATGAAGACACACATCTATATAAATATGCAATATATAGCAAGTGAATACATTCCTTTAGGACAAATTAAAGTAACACTGTTCAACATACAATTTATGGAGTATTCGGCACGGTGGCGCGGTGAGTAGCACTGCCGCCTCACACAAAGAAGGCCCCGGGTTGGAATCTCGGCTCGGGTGCCTTTCTGTGAGGAGTTTGCATGTTCTCCCCGTGTCCGCGTGGGTTTTCTCCGGGCACTCCGGTTTCCTCCCACAGTCCAAAGACAAGCTGTTGCATAGGTTAATTGGCCTGCGGACTAAATTGCCCCCAGTACCCTGTTACGGACTGGCGTCCCATCCTGGGTATAGCCCTGCCTGGCGCCCATTGTCTGCCGGGATAGGCTCCGGATTACCGTGACCCTGTACAGGATTAGGTGGCTTCTGAAAATGGATGGATGGATGCAATGAATACCAAAATGCACCTCAAAAAATTACGGATTGAGTATTTTTAGTCATAATAAAGAAAAAAGAATAAATAAATTTGCTTAACATCGCTGCTGAGAAAGCACACCAATAATCCACTGAGATTCCAAATATATTTCATCCAAAACAAGTGAGCATACAGTACCATATAAAAAATAAAATTACACGTCAAACTCAGTTATGTTCTGAATTTAAATGCCGTATGCATGGCTACTAGTGTGACCCATTGGCCTAGCACAGCTAGCCAACAGCTAAAATATATGCCCTATACGATTGCATGCGCAAACTGACTCGACACTTGCTTAACGCCTCCCTAACGCTCCTGTCCATGTGTGTATTCTCATGAGTTAATCCTCACATTTTAATATAAACTATGAACTTTAAGGCCACATCGTGTTGTGCATTGAAATATTTCAAAACTTCTTTTCCACATGGTTTATAAAACAACAATAAAATTTACCAATGTTTTTGCTACACAATTCTAGTCTAATTTGCATAGCATAAAAGCGCTAATGAAACAAAATGTTAATACGGATACATCTTCAACTTCTTTGCATGCCTTCCATTACTTATGAATACTGATTAAAATGCACCTTTCCAACCAAAGGTATATAGGTACACCACTGCTAGATATATATACTTTCCCAAGTCATAACCTTCCACCCGAATGAATTCTGCAGGTGTGTTAACCGTTATAATGCGTCATTCGGAAAAGCAGGCCATTGTGCAGACGATAACATCATGATATAGAGGACGCAGTGTCTGGCAAATGTTGGCACCGGCTAACCACGTAACTGCCTTCCCCCCTCCCCGCCTCTCTGTGGTTTCCGCGCGCCTCTGAGTCGTTTTATCTCCGAATGGATACCGCGACATTGAATGAATATGAGTACGTTATAAATTATAGATTTTGTATTATTATTATAGCTTGTTCCAAAATTGTAAAACTTTAAATATTACCCATTAATTACTCAATTGGAATATTCATTGCAATCATAGCCCCCTACTTGAAGACCTCGATAGGATCCTCCTGAAAAAATGAAGAAGGCTTTACTGGATAAACAAGCGTAACGAAGAAGGCTTTACTGGCGCAATGACGCACAGACGTCATTGCTCCAGTTTCCCAGTGGAAGTTCATTTCAGGCATGTTTACTGCTCTGGATGCCCCTTCATCATTAGTCTCAGTCACCAGACATCACAACTTCTCACCCTACGTGCCGCACAAACCAACGTACTGTTCTTAGCAGGCTGAGTACAGTAGTCTTAACTTTATAATCCATGTGTTCCTCGCTTTGTCTTCCCACGTAATGGCTAGCAGGCACCTCTCCATTCTTTCCCATCACACTTCTATGAGTTTCTTCATGCATAAGCGTACATTTTCACACGCCCGATTATCCCTTATATATTACGGTCCGTCATTATTTTACACATAATGTATTGTGCACCCAGCAGTTGGCATTGTGGAGAAGGAATTGATTCTTCCATTCTTTGAAAAAATATGTAAGAATAACTAACTGCATGCACCAGCTCAGCTATGAGCTCCTAATCTGTTGCCTCCCAATGCTGGTGGCGACCAGCGAGTGATGGAAAGTGATTTGTGAGGCAGCCCCTGCTGGTGCAGTTGTTGGAGGTTTTGCCACTGAAAAGCACAGCTGGAAAACCCATGTGGACAGAATGGATGGAAGACCTTTGCTGCTCACAGAAGGAAATAACATACACCAGCTTTAATGTCACAGCATTGCCACTTATTTGAGAGCAAGTACAAAGAATTCAATCTTTTTACTCCATCCATCCATCCATTTTCCAAACCGCTTGACCTGGTGAGGGTCACGGTGGCAGCAGTCCAAGAAGAGTGGACCAGAAATCCTTTTCCTCATCAACATATTCCAGCTCTTTCTGCGAGATTCCCAGGAGTTCCCAGGCTATAATCCCTCCAGCGTGTTTTGGGTCGGCCTCTAGGTCTCCGCCAAGTGGGCCGTGCCTGGGAGCCTTCCAGGGGGCATCCTTACCAGATTCCTGAACAACCTCAACTGGCTCCTCTCAATCCGAAGGAGCAGCGACTCTACTCTGAGGTTCTCCCGGATTTCTGTGCTCCTCACCTTGTCACGGAGAGTGAGCCCAGCAACCCTGTGGAGAATCCTAATTTCTGCCGCTTGTATCCGCGATCTCATTCTTTCGGTCATTACCCAAAGTTCATGACCATAGGTGAGGGGTAGGGACATAGATTGACCTGTAAACCGGGAGCTTTATCCTAGGACCAAGCTCCTGCTTCACTACCACGGACCGGTAAAGTGCCCGCATCACTGCAGACACTGCTGCAATCCGCTGGCCAACCTCACGTTCCTGTTTACCATCACTCGTGAACAAGACCCCAAGATATTTAAACTCCTCCACTAAGGAAAACTGCTCTCCCCTCACCTGAAGAGGGCAACCCACGCTTTTCCGTGAGAGGACCATGGCCACAGATTTGGAAGTGCTGACTCTCATCCCAGCCACTTCACACTCGGTGCCTGTCGGAGTTCACAATCGGACGAGGCGAGAAGAACAACGTCATCTGCAAACAGCAGCGATGCCACCTCCACGCCCGCCAAACCGGACACTCTCCATACCCCGGCTGTGCTCTGAAGTACAACCATCATACAAGAGGCTGTCCACCTCTTCAGAGCTGTGGTATCGTGAACAGCTCTTTAGAGATCTGATATCCCGAAAGAACAGCTCTGAAGAGCAACCATCATACAAGAGGACATCCATCTATCGTATATTTTGTCTGCCCATAAGCCTACAATTTGGGGACATCTTAATAATAAGAAATAAAATGTTAATGCATACATTCATTCAATTCGACAGATATTCATTTGAAGAGAAAATGACTCGGATGCACAAGGTAATGTATTCATTCAAAAAGAGAACGACTCAGAGGGGGAGAGTCAAGCCACTCAATTATCCGGCGCCAACTCGGCAGACACTGCATCATTTTTCTTAAGTTGTTATCGGCCAATTCATTTTGAGTTGTGGGAGGAAACCGAAGAATCTTGAGGAAACCCACGCAGAACAGGGAGAGAACACACAAACTCCACACAGAAAGGTGTCTGAGGTGGGATTCGAACCGCCTCAGGCAGGCGTTTCTTTCTGATAGGTGCAAATGTTACCACTGCACCACCCAACTGGAAAATATGCCATAACCATAAAAATTACAACGATCAATGAAAATCACAGGTGGAATTCAAATAATAGGAAGCAAGCAAACGATGGTCATAAATTGCACCAAATAATTCCACAATTTGATTACCAGAGTCAAGAGGTAAAGACTTTTGTTTTAACAAACAAACAACCCTTACTTTAATATATGCAGTTAATTAAAAAATATTAAGGTGTACACATTTACAAATACGAAACAGCATGAAGATGCCGATGTATTGATTTTAAGTCAAAGAAATAGTTTTTGTAAAGCAGACAACCTACTAAATTCCCCCAGCATGCTTCTCAGTAATATGCCTGAAGCATCTTAAAAAACAAAGAATCAATGGAACCACAGGACCAGCAAAAAAAATGAAAGCCATGAATTCTTAACTTTACCCAGTCAATATTTCGTATTTCCAATTATAATTGTACACTCCAAACAAAGCCAACAAAAATTATACACATAAAACATTCATACTAATTTCAATCCATTTGTTTTAAGTATGCCTGAAATAATTAAGAAAAGTATGCAATATTTATCTTGAATACATTCTTAACGTTATTTAAATCGCCAGAGTATTTTAAATACAATATTGTGTTACAGATATAAAATTGAATTCCATTAATGAATTTGTACAAAATAGCGCCAATGTGCTGATTTCAGTTCATTATAACGAGGGGTCTGTCCCTTCTCTACAGGGAGAGCATTAATTGCCTGTGATTTTCCAGACGATTGCAGCCAAGGCATCGCCACACCATGACCTACACTTGCGAATGTCATCAAGTTTTTTCTATACACGAGAGAGCATACCTTTCATAGAAAGGCGATATATACAGAGAGAAAGCTGCTGAGCACAGGCCTAAAGGCCCGAAGTTGCCAGAGGCTAGCAAAAAATATCACGATCAAAGTTATAATAGATAAGTGCTAACATGTTTCAAAAGTATGAAGAGATACATGCTTGAAATTACACTGCCACAAAGAGGAACTTAAATATCAGAGAACATATACAATTGAAATACATCATAGTGACTCTTAAGAAAACTGAGTGGGCTTGAAAATAACTCGTCACTAGAACGACCAGTGGTCCAGAAGAATGATAGAATGATAGCCAAAGGAGGGAACACACTTAGTGTGTCTACATAGAAATGGAGTGATTACATCAAGTCATGTCTTGAAGACAGATTAAGTGATACATCATACTACTTGAGGAATAGCTACAACTTTGGGAGGGGCCTTTATCCAAGGCCAAAGAGGAAGATGATCGTGGCCGAATGCGAGGTATTAAATGGGCCAGCGTTGTTGCATTCACTACTTGGTGCAGAGATTCGTAGTCCGAATCCGGCAGGCCATCCTGGTTTACACTGTGGGTGTGTTAACCATAAAATGTGAGGTTTGATTTATGTTAGATATTAAGGATCGATGATATTATTCAAAGCACGCCATTGTGTGCATTGTACTAAATTTGCCAACTATACGTAACAACCCTCGTCCCGTACTGGCAGACTAATGATCATTTGGAGGTCGGCACCGAGTCACCATGTGCTCAACAGGGACAGCTGCTACTGGGAGTCCCCTTCAAATGTTTGAGATGCGAGGAAAGGCGCTTTGGTTTGCCGAGGCGTTTAACTGCCAAACTAATGCGAAACATTATTATACAACGTTTCCATCATGTCTTATAAACCCTGGTACAGCTCCTCAGGCAAAAACGTACATATTCTCTAAAGCTGTTCATGCATTCAACCTCACCACACTGATTATCTCAACGCTTCCATCGTCTACAAGAACTGTCCGTCCAAACACCTTTTCTCTGTTCAAAGCAGAAAGATTGTTTTAGCTGCAACTGTGTATCATTTCTTTCTTACAGTATTTTCATGTTACCATTGCTATATATTAGAGAATGTCAGTTTTTTCACAATAAAAACAGACTAGCCTTGCTCAGATTGTGCATTATATATATTCCATTTCTGTTTGCTTAATATCTGATATACGGTTACTTTTTATGCTATTTTATACCTTGTATAATGGCTGCTCATTTTTACAAAGCTGCACAACATTTTACAGCACATTTTGTGTTTGTGCTTACAAAGATTAAAATCTAATTCTAAACCTAACTAGATTAACGTAATTATAATTATACAATTAACAGCTTGGTATAGAACCTTTATATAGTTTCCCAACACATTACCAGAGCGGTTTTATGAAATGTGCAATTCAGGCAAAAAATTATGCATTAACACAACGTTAATAAAGTTATTAAGTGTACAATTCCGGCAAAAAATATGCCTCAACGTGGAATGTTACTACAACTCCCTTCACTTAACAAAATGTCCGTGTGTTGGCAGGCTTTACTGTCACAAAGCCTGGCATGGTCTCAGCGCTTGCATGAGACCGGTGGTGAATTATATAATTCATGCAGATCCTGGAGAGTACATTCAACCACATTATGAACACCTTTTGATTGTTTGGAATGACATGAAGAGGTGGCAGTGGATTACGAGATGATATTACTTCTTGTACTAATCCTGTGTTGTAAATGTTGTACCACACATTGTTAAACACATATGTATTACGGCTTTTCGTACATTTGTGATTTTTTTTAATCCAATGGTGATGCCTATCACATCACCGGCCTCGACTGCAACTTCCCAACGGGGGAGGAGACGCCGCAGGTGGCGTAAGAAGCAGAAATGGGGGAAGCGCAGAGGTATGCGGGCTAGGCTTGCGGCTAGCCCAAACACACCGGCTATCCCAACCATCGTACTCGCCAATGTACGCTCCATAGACAACAAAATGGACCACATACGTCTTTTGAGGTCTACCCAGCATGACATGAGGAAATTATGCGTTTTTGCCTTTACAGGACCATGGCTTAAGGAAGTGACGGCCATCTTAGGGGACGCTGGCAGATTTTTTCCGCTCTTAAGATTTGCCAGTTTCACGACCTTTCATTGTATTCGAATCAGCCTTAATGATTCATTTTTGTTGCTTTGGTTTTTTCTTAGTTGTTTTTTTCTGTCGTTGTTGACATGCTGTTCTCTCCGCGGCCCTTGTGCAGCGCTTTGTGACCCTCGGGTGAAAGGCGCTCTATAAATGTTATTATTATTATAACATCCCGGACTCCGCCATTCAGCTAGACCAGCTAACGTGCCACCGAGCGGACAGAGCCTTATTATGGAAGGTAAGACTCACGGCGGCGGGGTGTGTGTATACATCACTGATGCTTGGTGTCGTGACGCAATAGTGGTCTCTAAACATTGTTCACCGTTTGGTGGAGTTTATGATTATCAAGTGCCGGCCTTTCTACCTGCCGAGGGAATTTACAGCTATTCTGTTGGTCGCTGTATACATACCTCCAAGCCCGAAAAACAACGACAGAAATGAGGCACTCAGTGAGCTGTACTACGCAATCAGTGAGCAACAAACAGCCCACCCAGATGGATTTCTCATTCTTGTTGGGGATTTCAACCACGCTGACCTAACGTCAGTATTATCAAAACTACACCAGCACGGTGATTTTCCAACAAGGGGAAATAATACTCTGGACCTTGTTTACACAAACCACAAAGGAGCATACAAGGCTGACCCCCTCCCCCACCTCTTATGCTAAAGCCAGCATACAGACCACGGGTGAAAGTCACGAAACCGCTTCAGAAACGGATACGTGTGTGGCCTGAGGGTGCCACCGCTGCACTCCCGGACTGTTTTGACACCACTGACTGGGCCATGTTCAAGCAAGCAGCCACATACAACCAACGCACTGACATACAACAGTACTGTGATACCCCACTCGGCACCGTGTCAGGGTGTGCCGTCGGGTGTTGCACCACGTTCACGTCCGTTGATTTGGACATCATGAAGGCGAAAGCGCACGCTTCTGGCGTCAAGATGCAGCTCGAGACGTTGTCTTTCTAAGCATGTTGTCTTTATTTCACACGAGCCGCTTCGCCGTCACCTAGCAGTGGAACACTGCATCGCGCTCTGCACACTGCTTCACAGACTCGGCACGCCTCTCCCCAGCAGTTTCGCCGCTATCCAGCAGTCGAGCCGCGCTCTGCCCTGCTCCGCAAAACCCTCTGCTCAGAAGCTCCGCTCAGACAGCCGGGGCCTCTCCACGTTCCCCCCGCACGCGCAGAGCTTCTCCACCACCACCACACAGTGACCCCCGCTCCGAGACGTGTCACCTCCTGACCACGTGCGGGCCACACACTGCCGTGCCCTCCTGCACGCAAGTCCTCTTGTACTCCTCAGCGTTTCCCGCTCGCCCCGCGCCCTTAATCCTGCATCGAACCGGCTGGCCACCGGCCGCTCCCGGGCCATTGATCATGTGCATCTCCACGCCTCGCCACGTGCTCGAACCCCTCGCCACGTGCGCGAACCATAGGCCGCGCCACCCGCCCGTTTCATACGGGCTAGAGGGCCATGCGGGGTACACGTGGCCACAAGCGCACTACACAAGGGCACGGCCAGAACGCTACACAAGGGCATTACAGTACATGAGACTGTGACATCCTACATCACCAAATGCATTGATGACGTGACTGTCACTAAGACCATCACCACTCGGGCTAATCAACAGAAGCCATGGCTGACGGGGAGGTTCACAGACTGCTGATAGCCGTGTGAATCTACCTTGGTCATGGGGAGATTGCTCGACATGGCTATCCCGAACAGCTCTTTAGAGCAACCATAACTCCCGTCATAATCATACAATGAAGGTGGATTGAGGATGACGAAGCTCCATTGATTGCCATGACTTGAACCCGACGAAGAGGATCATGCACAAGAAGATGCCAGTAAATTGCCCTACCGTCGACGTGCCACGCAGTCACACACTGAGCCAGTGATCCGCGACCACGTGGTAGCATCCACCCAGTTGTGCACTTGCGTGTTGTCTGGTGGTAAACTTCTGTGCGCTCACACGGCGACCCACCATTCGGGAACACAGTACTCCACGGAGCAATCGCACGGTACAGTACTTGTTTGTGGGCCGTCTCGTGTTGTTGGCGGTCTTCCGCTGACCGGCAGCACAGCGTCGTGCTGAGCGCCAGCGCAGCGTCCTGCAGAGTGATCGCGCGGGATCCCGAGCACGGTCATTTTCACTGCGCGTGGAACAGAGGAGAATGCACACAAGAACCGTGTTGACAAAGTGATAGAATGGAACACGTGTGCCGGACCATTGTTGATGCCAATACTGCAGCAGGATGTTTCATCCGGTAGTGGGAAAAACACACCGGCTAATAGTGTTGATGATGAATGAATGGCTAAAGATGATGACGAAGTGTAATTATGATGAGCAGATTCTGGATAAATGCATGAATTAACGGCTGAAAGCATTAATGAATAGACGAATGTATACATGAAAGAATGTATTAATAGATGCATTCATAAATGGATGGCTGCATGAATACGTGGGGGCAGCAGATAAGAGAAAGCTGTTTTGCAATGCATAGCATGCAAAAATGCAGATAATCGTGGATTATAGAGAAACAGGTGCACAGATAACTGGAGTTTTTGCAGGTCCTTTTGTTCCCATGGATTATAGGCGTCGTGAGTAATAGAGCATTCATAAGGTTTCCTTCTGTATGTACGTTAATCAGTGGCCATGCGTCATCAGAACGAAATCCCTGGAAATTTTACATTCCTCCCGTTATTTACAATAGATTGTCAGGCTAAGCCAAGTATTGATTATAATAATAATAATAGCATTTATATAGCGCCTTTCACCCGAGGGTCACAAAGCGCTGCACAAAGCTGCGGAGAGAACGACATGTCAACAACAGAGCACGGAAAATCAGCAACAATTTTTTTGGGGGATTTTTTTTTTATAATCCGAGCTGTGGAGAGAATGGCATATCAACAACGGGGAGACAGAAAACTAAGAGTCAAGCAATAGCAACGAATTATAAGACAAAGGACAAAAAAACAACAGGAAAACAATAATAATAATTCTACAACAAGCAAGGAGGGAACAAATGTCCCAGAGCAGACGCAGATCGTAAGAGAGAGAGAGAGAGAGAGCCAACATCTCGGCACGGCACCGATAACCCGCTCCAACAATCCAAGCCAGAAGAAGGAACGAATGCTCCCAAAAAGGTGCAGGTATGAAGAGAGCCAACATTTCTGCTGTAAGACCCTCCAGCTCCCCACATAGCCAACTAAATTAAATAGTCACGTGTGCAAGCATGTGACGGGCCAACTAATATTGTTTCAACTTGAAACTACAATCATCTTCTGGAAAACCTAGGATGTCAGAGTAAAATACATGGAGCGACAATAATTCTGTCACTTAACCCAGCTTCTTCAATGGTTGTCATGACCTCACAGGAATCGAACCAATCAGATTAAACTAGATATTAACTCCGTATAATTAAATTATTCTGATTTCAGTCTAAATTACGTAGGCCAATTATGTGGGCCAATTGTGGAATAAGATGTAAAAGAAAAGTGTAGACAACAGTTCCTTTTCCGAAGTCGCAATCAGAAGTTCAATAAAGCGTAACGTTTTCGTCGGTGTTACCACATTGAAAGCGTGGCATACAAATGCTCTTCGTAACCTCCGCATGTCGATTATACGTCAATGTCAAAATCGTACATTCATCGTTACGCACAAACACGACGTTATATCCTGATATTAACATAATGACACCCGCCAGGGCCGTGACAGCAGCATGGGTGCTCCCATCTCCCGTCCTGATATATTAACATGCTAGCTAACCCTGCTAAATTCTGCAAGTGGCAGAAATAAAACTAGCCAACCATACAGCGTAACTATTGAGCAGCCTTTATACGACAATGACGGCACTAATGGGCATGTAGCTCAGGTTTGGAAGATACTGTAATGAAGGAAATATGGATGTAGAAATTATTCTCTAGCTCCGTCATTAAACCTCATTTCTGTTGTGTGTGTGTGGCAGCATATACAGGGTTGGATTTGCGGGGGATTAATCATCCCCAGCCACTTCTTAAGCAAGCACTTAAAATAATTAGATACAAACTGCCCCTCCACTTAGCGTTTAACCATATGCTGGTTTAGGTTTGTTTGGCCGCTATCCAATAAATCCATCTAATCAGATGTATTGGCATGTTTTATTCTTGTTGTGTAGGTGTTCCATATGCCTTCATTGAGTGTGGCTGATTGTGGATTAAACACACGACTGCTCACATTTTAAGTATCACTTATGCTCATCCACTTCATTTCCTGTGCACGCCTTGCATGTTTATCAGCGGTGATACTCGTTTTATCGTGCCATCATTACCTTCTTCCATCAGTCCATCGTGCAAGGGTTGTTTTTATATGTGCATTAAAAAGCTTATCCTTGGGATAAGTCACAGTGAAGTACAGAAGAAACAAATGTTAACCATTCATGATTGTGACCAATGTATTACAATTGCATACACTTTGTGCATACTATGAGATACATTAGTTAATAGTTTTTAACATCTAGATACGATTTACTCATAACCCATTACCAGAATTATGTTTTACAGTGTCACAGTTATAATGAATAATGTTCAAGTGAACAATACATTTCAACTCTTCGGACAAAATATACAAGAGCCTAATATGTTTATACTGCACAGCTGTCCAAGTGCAACATCATCGTTGATCATCTGACATATAGGACAACAATCTGTAAAGGTGAACATAAATACCACTCAAGTTTACTTCACTACTTTTTATAAATAAAAAAACATACCACGACAGAAGAGAGAATCGTTAGATTTGTTTTTGATATGTTAAACTAACAAAACATATGAGTAAATATGTGAAAGGAAATGTTGCACAATAAATGTTCTTTCCAACGCAAAATCGTGACTTAAATACAGAATGTATTGAGTGATTGTTAAACCCAAAATGCTGCTTTTTTTTTAATCTGTTCGTGACCACTCAAGAGTATTAATAATGAAATGTGTTTTAACTTTAATTATAACGTGCATTGAAATGTAAACGTAATTAACTAGATGCACCCTGCTTCCGCAAAAAATATCTCACCTTCAACTGAAAAAAAACAGCAGGACTCCCACAGTCGATTTACGCCCACTGAGTGTGTGTCTCCTGAGATTGGCCCATTCATATTTCTGGCTCAAGCTGAGGACCTTAGGCCTAGTGTACTACTTATATGTCATTGACATGACCTTGTGGCTAAAAACCTAGAGACTCGTGTGAAATCCCTTGTGTGAACGGCACAGCTGAGCCAAAAATGCAAGAACGGCGTGTGCACGAGTGTTTGTGTGTGCTTACACGGACGTGTGTGTTTAGGCTTTTGGCAGCTGCCACAGGTCCCACAGGGCCTCGCTAGCCACAGGAAGATTAATTGATTGATTGATTTGTGTCTGCAGAACTATTACTACCTAGAGTCTCATGCTTTCCTCTTGGTCACTACAAGATACTGTACGTATTTGTAACATCCATTTGGAGCACAACATATGCGCAGTGTGTGGTATAATTGGTATTTTCAGCGTATGCGTACACATGCAAAAAAAAATCGAGATTTCCTATTCGTGAATAAAACCTGAAGGAAATTAGTGTCACAATTAATTCTAATCTCACACTTATGCCATGCTTGTACACATTTGTTCCTTGTAGTTAAGGGCCCACGAGAGCCATAAACATGCAAGTGAGTGCTCCCCTGTGACTGCTTAAGGGCGTTTGCTTCAAGCCAGTCATCACCATGGAACACATTCCCTCACAACATGCTCATAGGAGGCATCAAATACACTGCCACCAGGAGTTTGGTGAGATCACGCTCCTGCATGGTCGAGTCAAAGTGATGATATCCTGCTCCAAGGAGCATTGAGGCAGGACCGATTGCCTGCTTACAGCTCTGAGCAAGTGGTGGACGTTCCACAATCCTATGTTGGGGGCGAGTCTGACCACGGGGCAACCACTGCTGACTTCCCTCCGAAATGTGTTTTTTTCTGGTTTGTGATTTTGCATCAGTAAACTGAATCTGACATTGCTTAAACAGAAAAAAATGAGCAAAGGAAAAAAAATATGTTACAGGTTAATTAAATCGGAGTCACGAGACATCTGGACCACCGTGTATATAAGAATCACTGCTACAAGTGTAACATATAGACAGTTTCACATTGGGTTAATAACAGTTCTGTATGAGGATACTTTTTACGAAATGGCTCTGTTGTTCCTGTTTTTTGTAAGTCAGAGGTGGAAAGCCTAGTGGCTAACACTGCTCCCCACAAACGTTGTCTCCTTATTGATAATGATTACGTCACCACAGCACCGTCTATGGGTTTAAGGCTCAATTTATTTAGGGGAGGCCCAGGATGCATTGTGATGTTCCTTTATAAATGATGCAAGCCATGGCCAGGAATCAAACTCAAGTGGCCATTCTTATAGGGCAGTACACTAACCACTGCTGCCCCACAAATAGTTTTAGACATATCTACACCTTTGCACAATCAAAAAGCACACGTGAAAACACAAATCTATTCAGGCTGAATTGTATGGTAGTTAACTGGTTAATAACAAGGACATCTTAAATGAGGTCTGTGCCCAGTTGAAATACTCAGGGAGCCTGATTAATGTATTTCACTGCCATGGGCATAAGTAATAATAAGGACTCCTCTGATTTTCCATATTTCAGAACACAATTACAGCCAAGTTAATCTCTTTCATGGGGACTAAAGTCACCTGCCAAATGCACCCTGGATGCTAAGCTACTGTAATTACCTATAATGCTTGTTTGTCTTAGAAACCCATGGCATTATGGACCTTGTTCATGCATCGAATTGGGTATCCTGCATTTCTGTGGAATAGTGCATAGTTGAATTGAATCAGCACACTGTTGTTGTACCAACATTTTATTAATTGTGTGTTGAGATTCTGCTCTAAAGATTGTTTTTGTTATGCAACACATATCGAATTAAGAGTAAAATCAACTTAATCAGGACAACAAATTTTGCTTCTGAGAATGTATTACACATGCATTGCAGGCAGTTAACGTTTATATACCAAAAAGAAAATCACAACTGTGTATTCTGCCATCACGTACACGGATCATAATGGTAAATATACAACATTCGTAATTCTAAAACATCTACTCACAAGGTAGAAGCGTTCACGTCGCGATCCCTGTCAGGTAGTACTTGGTATTGCCTGCGAATTCTACCAAACACTTCGAAGCCAAGCTGAAAGACGACGATGTCCAGAAGCTAGCCATCGTGCTTCGAAGAATCGCAAAGAAGAAAGTAGTGCCATTGAAACATCCTTGAACAATGTAACCAATAATTTTCAACTGCAGCAGAACTGTGGTCATCATATATTTCAACAGTGGTGTTGGCAATAGACATCGGAATATGTAGGTGAGATGTAATATAACTATCCGACACGAGGAGCACAAGTATGCTCTCTTTATTATGACCAAAAGCACACGACCTCAAAGCAGCTACCTCCTCATATTACTCCCGAAAAGAGCTTGCAAGCTCACTGGGTATTTTTCTGCTGTAATAACAAACATCTATCTATCTAACCCCCAAATATTTTAAGGATTTGTTGACCATACAGGTTAACAAAGTAAACCTTAGAAGCTCAAACTACTCCCTGATCAATATTCCTAGGCTCACATCAAGATATGGAGAAAAAGCTTTTGTAGCGGCTGCCAACAGTTTTTGGTGTAGGCACTTTTAACACAAAGGCTTTCGTGACCAATGTTATCCATGGTATATCCATGTTATGGGTTCGATAACGTAACAACCCATAGCCCATGTCTGTTTCCTCTCCCTCTATACGTGACAATGATTCATAGGTTGAAGCCGCAAACAGCACTTGACCCTACACTCTGCTAAAAGCTGTACGGGTGATCTTTGTTTTTTGAGGTGGACGGGAGTGACATGATGCAAAAACAAGGAGGATGAGATACTGAAACGTGGCAAACCATTTTGTGCAAGTAACAAAGTGGTTAATCCATGCGTACCGCCAGCTGTGATTCAGAAAAAGTCATTAACAAGACTGTTATTGCACGCTGCTTTGTACTGCTTTCTTGAGGCAACTGAACCATGCAACAGCAACATCTTGACCATGATCTGCCTCTCGACAGAAGGCAGAGGGATCCTACGTGGTGGTTTAATCAGACATGACCAACCTGCAATAGGTGTTCCCTGCCATACTTCTCCCTCTAGGAACTCTCATATTGCCTGGAGGTGTAATTATGGAGTGAGATGCCAGTCTGTGGGGCGCCATGGTGGTGACACGGTATCTCCCTTGCTTGATGTGCAGGAGATCGTGGGTTTCATCCCGGTTATGTTGGATTTCTCCGCACCTTCCTGTTTTGCCCTCCACATTTAAAAATGTTTTGATTAATTGGCAACTATACATTCCCACGTGTAATGACGATGTAAACCACTTCGGTGAGCTATCCTCTGTGTGGTCTGGTTATCTCTGAAAACGAGATAATAATAGTAATAGCATTTATAGAGCGCTTTTCACCCAAGGGTCAAAAAACGCTGCACAGGGCCGCGGAGAGAACAACATGTCAACAATAAAATGGTTGAGAATATAAAAAAACATGCGGCTGGGGTACTTGTAGCGGGAGCAGTAAAGTCTAAGGGTATTATGTTAAAGATCAGTGTGATTTGAACCATGTAAACCCACATAAGCATGAACAGGTTACATTTTTACGATGAAGATACTTAGCTATGAAGTAAAATCCCACGTTAATGAGTGATTTTCAATATTCCTCCCAGCAAGTAAAAAATGGCACGTCATAAATGCGTTGTTGACATGTCGTTCTCTCTGCAGCTTTGTGCAGCGCTTTGTGACCCTCGGGTGTAAGGCGCTATATAAATGCTATTATTAATATTATAATAAGTTTATGCTGGTGATTCAAAAAACACCTCCGTGTTTTAAAATGATCCATTAAATAATGTTAAAACACCGTTTGGCTATTGAGTAAAACGACTTGGAAAATTATTGTTATGCCTATTATAATGGAAAAGCAGCATGTGTTGGTGCTTGATATAAATGTCTAAAAGGAGTTTAATGTTAATTTCTTTCACAGCAGCAAAATGGTAATGTACAAATATGCATACAATGCGATACATTCAAAGTGTGCTTGATATGAACCTGATGATCAGTTTACGGTATTGCAAAAAAACAGGTCATTGTTTTAATCTTTAACCTTTTAAAATGCGGAACTGAAAACCAAATGCAGGCGTGTGCA
Organism: Geotria australis; assembly: GCA_036362915.1. NCBI lineage: Eukaryota > Metazoa > Chordata > Hyperoartia > Petromyzontiformes > Geotriidae > Geotria > Geotria australis. The sequence goes on from JAZEWU010000002.1 coordinate 2,995,945, forward strand.
TGTATGCATACGTTTTATAACGTGTTTTATAGCTGAAAAAATTATACGTGTGTAATTTACTGCAGTAAAACATTATTCCTAAAATGATTGTTACTTTGTTTATAAAGTTTTTAAACCTTGATAAAAAGAGGCTCCTGGAAAATAAAATAAACATATTGAAGGATATATAGAAACCTCCAACGTGTTTTGTTGCACATACTGGTCAGGCATGAAGATAACAAGTTCAAACTCCACAAAGTTTGGAAGCAACGTGAGCCAGAAAAGAAGCTAACTTGGTGGTCTAGTGCACTGGCAGACTGCAGCAAATGGGAAGTAGGAGTTCAAAACAAGGCATGGCTGAAAGGCCCTGGTGCACAGAGCAAAGCGATAAACTGTGATCATCATAAAAAAAGTGCTGCAATGCACTGTCTGCAATAGTGCAGCCTTGGCCCTCGAAACATCCATCCTTTATTGTGGGGGAGTGGTCATAACCTCCCATTAAATGGCCCACTGGAGTTGAACGCAATTTCATTTCGATTTAGCATCAGAATGCAACCTCCGTTCAGGACAGAAAAGCAATTTTTTGTGGCCAGTAGATAAATTGTTGTAAAATCAATGTGTTTTCAATGTTAAACATCTCCCGATGTCGACTTGTTTTCTGGCGCGATTTAACTTTTTTTTTTATCCTACATCAACTCTTAATGTCAACGACGAAATGCAGGAGTTCCAGGCACACTTGGTGAATTCCGGTTAAGTGCAAAGTTTAAATTGTTGTTGAAAGTATAGCATTTACTTTGTTAACACCAGCATTAGAAGGGAAAATAACTGAAATTAAAAGGTTCAAGTCACCCTGCAGTAGTAAAACAGGCGTTTGTGTCCAGAACTTGAGATTATCATAAAACATCAGGTTTCAGACTGCCACTGTGAACCTTAATACAAAGCATTAACCTCGATATTGAATCGTATTGCAGCAATGGGATGTAGCTGACCCTACATGTGGTAATAGTTATTCCATAATTATAGCACTTCTGTTTATTATGTTTGCATACGGATATTGGGTTATTTTAAAGGGGTAAAGAGAGTTGCATTAATTTGTCTTCTCGACCTTTAAGATTAAAATGAAAGATTAAATATATCACGGGGCTTTAACTCTTTAACTCTTTACATTGGTTGCTGATTTTCCGTGCTCTGTCGTTGTCGACATGTCGTTCTCTCTGCAGCTTTGTGCAGCGCTTTGTGACCCTCGGGTGAAAGGCGCTATATAAATGCTATTATTATTATTATTACATTGAACCAAAGTACTGTAAATTGATGTTCGCGCTCTCTTGAGATTTGAGGTATGATGTTGTACTACTGAAATTTGTTTTCATCAGTTTTAATTATTTTGCGTGTCGAGGTGATATTTCAAGCAGGCAGCCTGAGGTGACAGAGAAGCCCATATATATTTATGAATTCCCTACACCAGGTGCATCCAAAATGCAAGTGGAGAACACTTTTTCATTTTCAAATGTAATGTTAGATTAAAACAACAAAGAGTAGTGCACTCTTTAATTACATCTATGGAGCACACCTCTCTTAGCAAATTTGCAAACGCTGTAATTAAATCTGACAGCCTACTCATTATAAATGGAGTTGACAACCGACCTCCACCAAATCTTATTAAGGAAACCAAAGCTCCTCCGTCTCTGTGTCTCGGGCTGCAGGGCAGGTTGTGAAAATAAAGTCAAAATATCTCCCTGCTCAGAATGGACAGTGTTGGAAATTCGAGACATATTGTGGGAGTCAATACAATTTAAGACTAAAACTATATAAGTTTAATAATCATTGCTCTTGAAACGTGGTAACAAAATAGTTTATAATGGCTCAATTCATGATGGTTGCCGTGTGGAGTGCTCTCCCGCTCTCCCTCATGACGTTTCGCCTCGCACGTTGGAAGCGTCCTCAGGCTCCCAACGTTGGAGGCCAAAACGTCAGAAGAGAGGAAGAGCACTTGACACGGCTAACCAGAAAAAACAGGTTTGAAGAGCAATCATCAATTTTGGTAACGTCTATCGATGTTAACAAAATATATGTGTGCATTTGCATTGTGATTTAGGGTCAACCACATATTGTGTGTCGTTTATAGTGGAGAAGATTTTTTTAAATCTGAACCGATGTTTTACTTTAACTTTTTTTTCTTGCAGAGAATATTACGCATATATATATTTTACTATTGCTTCTACATGTATATTGTGTGTCTTTATGTTCTTTATATTCAGATAGCCTTTATAAGCATCCTGAGAAAGCATGTCAATATTCTTATCGACAGACGTTTATTTTAAGCCGGAAGAACCCGATGATCTATAAAGCTCTTGTTCAAAATGTGTCCAGCCCAAACTGGGGTCAGCAATGCAGAACAATTGCAAAGGTAGTCACTTAGTAGACACACAATCGTACAGAAAACCAAACAAAACAACGTAATAATCTATAAGGATATAAAAGCAACAGTAAAGAAATACTTTTGATGGCCGGTAGTGAAGATGGTAACTATTGAGGAATGGTGGTGATGGTGATTATGGTCATCGTGATTATGATGGTTGTGGTGACTACAGTGGTGTGTATGTTGATGATAACTACATCTCGTATAGAAACGAATAAAAAAACCTTAAGAATATTCCATCCATCCATGCACTGTCAGAAACCACTCAATCCTGTAAAAGGTTGCGGTGAGCCAAAGCCTATCCCGGCAGACACAGGGCTATATCCCAGATGAGACGCCAGTCCATCACAATGCACCAGGGGCAATTTAGTCCGCAGGCCAATTAACCTATGCAGTAGCATGTCTTTGGACTGTGGGAGGAAACAGGAGTTCCCGGTGAATACCCACGCGGACACGGGAAGACCATGCAAACTCCACACAGAAAGGCCCCTGAGCTGGGATCAGAACCTGGGACCTTTTTTCTGTGAGGCCCCCTGAAGAATAGTTTTACTTTCAAATTAAAGTGGAGTTAATGTGTTGTGTGAACGTGTTTACTTTGTCCACATGTTTATTATGTCCACGTTTATTCAACCCATACGTTACTTTGACAGATCAAATCTAATCTCTACTAGATTTTGCAGATGTTTATCAATACCCTCAAGGGAATCATCACTATTAAATTTAATTGACCTAGGACAAATGCCAAGGTCAAAATGCGTAGGAAGAAATATCGTTTTCTTTTCCAGATAAAGACTTACTTTTTCTTGGAATTAGCCCACAGCTTTATATATATGTCAAAAATGAGTGGACACTCGATTCATTGAAATGACAAGTGTGTCATGTAAGTCTTCTTTCTATCAGCCGTTGTAGTCTGTTAGATGAACATTTTCAGTACAAAAGAAACAGGCACAGGGGTTGGCACATTATCAATTTTTGTTAAGATCTCCATGTAAAGTGAATCTTAATAGCAATGACTTTATATTTTAGTCAATTGACTTTTCACAGGGGATTCGCATATGCCAGGAATGAGTGTTGAAAGCATATACTCTGACACATTAGTGATGAAACCATTGTAAAGGTTGGAGTCAATCCATAGGATTTGTCAAAAATATATATTGGTAAACGCTAAGCACGTTATGATTCATTGACTATTACCACCCACGATCTATGCAAAGAATCACGTGTCCAAGTAATGATTACTTAAAATGTATTTTAATGTTATGCTAATAATAATAGCATTTATAGAGCGCCTTTCACCCGAGGGTCACAAAGCGCTGCACAAGGCTGCGGAGAGAATGGCATGTCAACGACAGAAAAAAACAATAAAAACCAAAGCAACAAAAATTCAACGATTAAAGCTGCTTCGAATACACTGAAAGGTCGTGAAACTGGCAATATTAAGAGCGGCAAAAATCTGTCAGCGTCCCCTAAGATGGCCGTCACTTCCACATTTAGTGTAATTGAATCAACAAGAGAGTCCAAACATGATTAAAATATGAATTTTAAGTAAAAAAAAAACCAGAACAAGCCTAAAGAGACATTATTTTTAAATGTAATTCTGAATCTTCAGTCGTGATAGTGCATGAAATCTTTCAGGGGAGAGGGGGTGAATTGAATCACTGTCACTATTCAACAATTTAACAAATACATTCTTAATACGTATTATTTTTTTCTTACACCAATATAATAGAATTTAAACAATCTCAGTGTATGGCCTCGTAATACATTTGTATAATACAGTATTCTGTTTACCCAGGAAAGATTTTTCCAAGAATCAAGTTTTATATTTTATAAGGAATAATTTAATATGTTTGGAGAAAATCTATGCAATATAGGGGGGAAACTGCAGATATGTAAGGTGCCTACTTGCTCAATCGCTTTTAAATTGTCGTAAAGACATGTTATGCATGCTGCATAACAGGCAGCTTTCACATTGACATTTTTATGACAGTTCACTATTATCGTAAAGTTTAGTAACATTGATTTTAAATGGTGTTCAACTTGTTATGAAGCAAACAGCAAACAACCATCAATGGAGATTAAAATCGGACTTTACAATTTGCGCTAGGATGGTATTCGATTCAATCAATTAAACGACTAAAATGTGTAACTTAACAATTGTCTGTAGTTGATCACACAGGTCCCCTTTAAAACGAAGGTCACCTCCAAGTCCTGCCTCTGGACAGCAGGACATCCCAACAAGCTTGACTCAGCGTGACACGGCGGCCAATGTTGGCAAAATCACTCAGCTCCATCCATCATCTCCCATCCAGTGAGACACGTGGGAACACTGTTGAGAGTTCTTCATCATCATCATTACTAGTATCCGCTTAGCCAATACAGGGTCGCAGGAGGACTGAAGCCTATCTCGGCAGACACAAGACGCAAGGCAGGGCTATACCCAGGACAGGACTCGAGTCCATTGTATTGTGTGATACCCGCTTAGTCGATTAATCAAACGGACCATTGTAAGAGTAATCAGTTACTGAAATCATAGGATATCCCAGCTCAAATAACTAGAAGAGTGGTGTTTTAAAGTGTGTTTATGCTTCACCTATTAATTGCTTATATACTGCCTTTACCAAATCCCCACTACTCAAACGTGCTAATTCTTTTGTCATGTAAAAGTTGGTTTCATTAAACATTTTGCTTCAATCTCCAACTTTAGAAATTAGTGCCCAAAAGTTAAACAGATGGAGTGGATAACAATCTTTTTTTATTTTTTGTTAGATTATCATCTGATGTTTTGCTCAATGCAACAACTCATTAATGGTTCGGTCCTGGTGGTTACGTGGGGGTCATGTGCGATTGCAGATTTGATGGTACATTTTGAATAAGCATTAATATGAAAATGACAAAACTTAGTAAATAATAAATACGGTTGGAAATACTTATTACACCGGGTATTTCAGGTCATGCTTGCAATAGATATAATTTTATGAAGGATGTTCTTTCCTACCATACGTATCAGAACATTGTTAAAAAATTCGCAACTACATTTATGAAGATTTTTAGAAACGTGTGTACAATTTTGAACACAAAACCGCAAGATTATCGCAAAATTGACAAAAATGTCTTCATTTATGTGTGTGTTTTAATATTAATTCCCACACATTTTGGAACAGATGGAATACACGATTAGATAATCCAAAACATAGACAGACTAGAGCTAGTTCCTAACACGTGGGTGTAACTCAAGATAGGACTGGAAAACAGGTAGGACCAACAAGGAAACAATGGCCAATTTATAGACATGAAACATCTGCCAGAGAGGTTTCTTGATCAAGATTGAATGATTAATTTGGAAGGGATGGACAGAAGGGGTGCATGGGGGATTTGCATTCATAAAAGGAATTCCTCTCGGTGCTGCAGGGAGACCCTTAGGCAGACATGAGAGGGTCTGACATAACTGTGTTTGAGGGAGAATTAAAACTTGATTCGGTATATGTATTCAATGTACCTGTCAATTAGTGAGGGCACTGGAAATATGGAATTGGGACCCACCTGGCAACAGTCTGTGCTTGAAGTCATGACGAGATTAATGACATCAGAAAAACGGCACACCATTGTCAGTGCTGATTAAAAAAATACATTTCTCCAATTTTGTTAACACATGCTAGTCATTTCCCCCTAAACATTGTTGTCATAACACACAGAACGGGTTTAGCTGGGTGTTGGCCTTCATTCAGACGAGGACTGTCAATCGGGTCCTGAATCCCCCCGTGATTTGGAAACTGATCTCGCACAACACATACTTGTGGGCATTTGGAACACTCACTGCCCAGCCAACTGCCATTCACTCCTAAGGTTTATCTCCACCCAAGCGAAGAGATGATAGATCGTCAACTTGAATAGATCGTCACCTGTTCACAACCTCCTTTGCCATCATATAGTTTTAACAAATCAGTACATTAGCTACAACAGGACGCTGATACAAAATATAGATCCTTAGGCTGCCAGAGACCACCCCAAGAGGGAAGCAGCATGTGATAAAAAAAAGGAGGCACCATGACGCCAATGAGGAAGCCCATCTGCACCTTCTGTATCAAACACAGCATCTCAGTTTCCGAGACGTTCATAGCATTGTACTCCTCACTAAATAGTGACAATTTTGACATGGGTCCCGGTAGAGATGATACATGATGTGGCATCTTGTCCATGGCACAATCTCCAAGATGCATGCTCTGCCCCATTTAAGCTATAGAACTGTCATGTCAAGCTTGTGGCTGCTTGACCAATAGCAAATGCTTTCTCCAGATTGGTCAGGACCAAGAACTCGAATTGTTCTGGCGGCTTTGAAGGGCTCTGATGGTACATCTCTCCTCTAGATGCAAGACTATCATTCCCAGTAAGGGTTGGGCAGGGAAATTTCGGTAGCACCACACCGGGCCTTCACAGATCGAGAGCATGACCCCCGCACCATAATCAATTGTCAGGTGATCCAGGCTCAGGCATGACCAGCAGGGATCGAAGATGTCCATGGCTAGTAGCCTCAGGCCGCACTCTGAAGAGACCAACCAGGCTGCAGATTTTGGCCAAAAATGCGCAGGCCCTTGGGATCACTCTTGACCCAAGGATCATCTTCTAGGCCCACACAGCAGCCTACAATGATAGAATAGACTACCACTATAAAAGAAAGTATTTATTTGTGCAGAACCTGCTATGCACCTTCTGCTCTACATACATCTCTGTGTAAGAAAATGGGAAACTGTAATTGAACCATCGCGCTTCGAAGAATCGCAAAGAAGAAGTGAGCCAGAGCCTCTCCCGGCAGACACAGGGCACAAGACAGGGCTACACCCAGGATGAGACGCTAGTCCATCACAGGGCACCAGGCGCAGTTTAGTCAGCAAACCAATTAACCTATCAAGAATTATGTATTTGGACTGTGGGGAGGAAACCGAAGTGAACGGAAAGAATCCACGCGGACACGGGGAGAACATGCACTCCACACAGAAAGGCACTCGAGCCGGAATCCGAACCTTCTTGCTGTGAGGCGGCAGCGATACTCACCGCGCCACTGTGCCGCCCCTTCTCTATGCATGACAACTGCAAAAGTGCACGTGAAGAAGCCAGAGGTGGTCACGTTGCTCCTAGTTGTTTGGTCACAAGAGGTTGCCGGTGGTGGTGCTTACCACGCTTGTTCAATGCTATGGGCATCCAGAGGGAGCGGCAGCGTGGGCAGTTTCCTGTCGCCAGCCCGGTTCTCTCCCCTGTGTTGCTGTGTGTGGAATTACAGGCTAATATTTTGTGGCTCTCTCACTAAAACATTTCCACTTTCTCACACTTGTCCAATCAATCTGCTTTATTCTGGCGTCCATTTGGGAAGCCATTTAATAGGCTTTGCCGAGTCCAGAAACGGTATAATATTTATGCGGTTGAACACACAGTCATTATTGCAATTAATTTTGGAAGATGCTGTGGGAAAAGGCGAATCGGGACGCAGAGGGATGCAGCAATATATAATAGCATGAGGGGATCAGGGATGGTTTCTGTAGTGGAGAAATTGAAATTTAAATACAGTCATTCTTAACGACTCAATACACGTTTATGCATAACCACAGTGTGCTACAGCGTACATTTTAGCGAGTTGCTCATTGTAAACAGAAATATAAACACATCCGCTTAATGAGGGTAACATTATAGACACAATACAACAAAGTTCTTGACCTGAATTCATACGATTGTTGCACATATGCTATGAAATGTTACTTATTTCCGCCATTTTATGTTGCCGACACATTCGATATGTATTTGTATAAGGGCGCAAAATGTGCACCATTTAGTCCATGCCTATTATCTAAATTACGCTTACAACACTGGAGCACCCCCTGGTTGACAGTGAACTGGTCTTATTTTGATAACTACTGCATAAGCCAGATGGCAAATACTCACTAATTCCAATATTGAATTGTGGCATTTTCAATAGCCCATGAAATGGCAAATATTTCCACATTTGAATTTCTTAGAAACAAGAGTGGCCTGGTGCCTAATGTCACAATAAACACTGAAAGTAAAGCAAAATATTATCTTGTTATTTAGAACCAGCAGGCCATATCATACCAATATGGTAGAATCATAAAAACTGAAATACACAATATCTAACAAAGTATCCTGGTGTGCTGGATTAATTTGACTATTCATCAATTTGGCTGTTTGCAGTTATGTGCATATCAGCATTCATGATAAGCATCATGGGACAACCATGAAGCTCTAAAGGCCACTGGTATTAACAGGAATTTAAGGTACATTTTCATTACTACTGAACAAATTTAAATAACCTAATTAAATCTATAGCCTTCCAAGTTTCCTGTTGTCGGGTAAATCACGTAAATGTCTAGCTTTGTTTACAATAGCCACCCGCACATATAGATAGCACAATATTGCTAATGTTGTGAATCCGCTATCATTTTGGATTATGTTTTGCTAATAAAAATGTCATACAAGTTATGATCTACATATTGGAACAAATGGTTTGCATTTTTTGGTGAACATCTTGGATTATATGGAGCCATCTTAGATTGTGCAATCTTTGGGTGCTATTCCCTGATGTGCTGGCATCTATGTGTCCTGCCCTAGGAGACAGAATACTTAATATTTACTGGCAATTATTTTACCGATTTACCCAAAGTAATCTAAACGGCTATAATGTGAGATAACTGGTAAATGAATACAATAAAACATCAACAATTATTTAAAATAAAAAAATACTGACAATAAGTCCATAGTATAGCTCTTTTTATGAGTTAGGCCACATGAAAATAAGTGCCATACATACTGAACCAGCGCTGCAATGATGATGACATGAGGGCACTTTGACATGACCACAGAGTTGCACTCTTTTCTCAATGTAACTTTTTGTACTGGGTTATACACAAGGTTGAGTTTTAAAAATAATGAATTTGGCTTTCAAAATGACATACAACTCATACATACTAATATACTATTTATGTCTTTTTATTTTTACAAAATGTGGCACCTGAGTAGAATGCCAATGTGTTTGAAAATGTAGTGCTATAACCCGTTTCTGCTCATTGGAGAATGTTTTCACCCGCTTAACAATGTTTATATGTCAATAATGCTTGTTCTAGCAATGCAGCATTACAGGGAGTGATTTATTTTCAATAAAGTTGTTTTGTATGGAGCTCATTCTGACGAAACACACGTGAGTAATTGTATGCAATTGTGTATACACTGTGCCAGCAGATTCATTGACAAAGCCATTTCTTAGGCTGCTGTGAAAATAAACAATGTTTAGTGAATTCACAACTGTTGTATTGTTCATTGAAGCCCTTTGTTCCATGTGGAAATTAATTGGGATAAACAGAAAACTGTGTGCATCAATCACGTTTAATAATGTCGTTAAAATATAATAATATCCCCCGCCTAAAGCCTAAAGAGACTTTTAGGGTAAGTACCGTTCGCGAGTACCAATGAAGGCCGGCACGCACATGAACGGGTGGGTGGCCAGCACCACACCCGGCCACCTTTGTCTCAATAATTGTGATGTTGACACATCGCACCAAGTACTTATTTCAGGATGAGTCACGCTAGGAGAAACCCAGGACTGGTTTTGATGATCGTAACTGGTGTTATCGGAGGAGTCCCATAAAGAGCTTGCAAGCTCACTGAGTGTTTTTCTGCTGTAACAATAAACATCTATCTATTGGGTTCATAGCGCAGCCTGCTAACTGATGCACGAGCGGTTCCCACCTGGAATGTCAAGCATTAGAAAAAAACTGAATGGTAGGTCTACTAAATCAACCCTGGTAAAATTAAATTCTTCACTAGTAATGTCAGCACCTGTGCAGCTCCAAATTGACTTTTGTTCAATATTCAGAGATTGAAATAAATATGAATAAATGCCCTATAATTCTTGGAGGGGTGTACAATTCTATATTTTTATCCACATCTAATAAAGGCGATCAAGGGAATTATTTGCAATAAAACTCATTTTAAAGCTTTTTCATTTTTAAACATATTTTCACTTTCAGAAAGTACAGGGGCGGCAGGGTGACGCAGTGGTAACAGCCAGTCGTTTAAACCGGCAACAACATAAGATACAGTACAACAAAATGTACAGATCTATACAAGCATACGTAAATGCGACATATACATGTACTTTCACCAATTACCACGTTACGAATGAGAAGGACATTTGCCATGGGCGGCAGGGTGGTACAGTGTTAACCATCTGCGCATCACAAAAAGAATGGTCTTGCCCGAGACGGTTCGATTCCCGTCTCGGTCGCCTTTCTGGGTGAAGTTTGTGTGTTCTCCCCCTGTTCTGCCTGGGTTTCCTCCGGGTTCTCTGGTTCCCCCCCCCCCCAACTTAAAAATCGCATTAATTAATTGGCCAATAACATCATATATCAGACGCAGTGTGTGGCAATGTTGGCGCCGGCAACCCGACTGGCTGCCTCCTCCGCCTCTGCGGTTTCCTCGCGTCTGAGTCGATATCTCTTCGAATGAAAACCTTTGAAATTGAATGAATGTGCGCAATATAAACATAACTTATTATAAATATTAACCCATCAGCATGAGCAGGCCGGTCTGACAAGAGATACTGCATTGTAAGCAGTCACCAATCGAGCAGCCCTTTAGCAATCAAATCAGACGAGGCCAGCCTGAAAGGTTACACTGGTGCTGGGCTGACAAGCATTCACAGCCAACAATTCCCTATTGATGCTTTAACAGCATCGACAATTCCTGACGCACTGCTCGGGCAAATGTGTCGAAGCACTCCGAGTGCCGTAGCCGATCCGACGCCTTCAGTCTGCGCTGCAAAGCAATCTCGCCATCAGGGCACTTGATCAGCATCACAATCAGCAGCGGACGAGAATGAGCCACGAGCCGCACGGCTTTGTTAAAGTGAGCGACGGTCTCGTTAAAGTCAGCGATGATACCATGCTTAACAGCTGCCCTGCGGGCCGAGTCCATCAAGACTGTAACACCGCAGCGGGCCACCCATCAAGCACCCCCCACCCCAAGCTGCCATAGGGCGAGGTTGGGCCACAATGAATTATGGTTCTCCAATGGAACCTACATCACTGACATTGCTGAAGGTGTTAAAAGCCCAAGGGCCATAATACGGAATACGCGCAAGAGTCATGCTTGTCTGTCTAACTTGTATTTCGTGCGATGATTTGCCCCAAAGCCTGGGACATACCATTTTGTATCTTCCTCAAATATCAAATTGAGCAATGGACCGATACAGGAGCCACCCATCAAGGAACCCCACTAGAGTTTCATCTTATCCTAGTTTGAAGGTCGGTGGCTGCCTGCAGGGGTCCATGCCCCCTGCCCACCTTCGATCTCAAACTGCACCGACTCCACAGCAATTCTGAGTGTAGAATATTCAATCCCATTGCCACGCATCACTGATTATTGCTGAAGTTGCTACGTTTCTTCTGTGATTGTAATCACAAGTCATGGTAATCAATGTAGCTTCGTCATCCTCAATCTACCTTCATTATATGATTATGACAGGAATTATAGTTGCTCTTCAGAGCTGTTCTTTCAGGACAGCCGTTTCCAGCGATCTCCAGCTCTCCCTCGCGACGTTTCGCATCATGAACCGAGCCGTGAAAACCTACATGCAATACACTAGTTACTATCTTGAATAAAATACAATCCACCTTTCTTCATTTACACAAGATTCTCAACACACGTTTAAACAATCTTAATTCATAAAACGACGTTAGGAATTATGTTATGTTAAAACGTATGTATTTTAATAACTTAAATGTTATCCTCTTTAATCAAATAGTGTACTTTTTTATATCTACAAGCACACACGTTAATTTTAGGTCCTCACAAAAATGTACGCTAATGCTTGTTCTGTTGAAACATTTCTGAACGCAAACACTACAGTAAATAATATATATACGTATTGCCATACACTTGATGACTCTAGAAGTAACAACATTAAAGTCATAAGTTATTCACTTTTGTTTCAATCTATTTGAATGCAAATGGTTTAGCAATGGGTGGTAATTTCATGGACTACTACCATCAGCACTGATTGAAAGCCATTCCTTATTTTAAACAACAATAGCATTCTTCAGCATAAACACCACACATCCTGCATGCGCTTATTTGTTAAATAATGTTCCGCACAATTTCAGCCTGTCTTGGGCCGTATGCCGAATAACAAGCTTTGGTTATTTTTTTCCCTGCATACACTACCGAATTGTGACATCTGTGACATAAGCGAGTTATGGGGTAAGGCCAACGCTGCAGCAGTTTCGCATTATTATAGCTACGGGCATGATTTAAATCCATGCTTGTCCTGTATATTATCACAACAAACGGTATGCATTGTTTATTTATTTCCTTCTGGAGTAGATTTTGTTGTTGCCAGATCAGGCCAGATCAGGGAGTCGTCCCCACCAGCCATTCTGACAGAGCCTGTGAACACTACAAGGATACAAGGCCCCTCGAGGCGGCTGTTTGAGATTGCCTGCGGTCTTACATGCTATTCTCCACTAAGAGCTCGTGGGGTTTGCCAGCACACACACGGTTTCTCTGGGTATGAGGTCCCGGAGTGAATGGTTTGTAATACCGTATATCCTGAGGGTTCATGCAGTGCCCAGAAGTGCACGGTTAGCTAAACTACATTGGAGCAGCGGCATTACAATGTTCATTAAACTCAAACCGGAGGAAATGGTCGCATGATGACATTGCGGTATGTTGTTGAAGATAAAGCTACATTGCAGATTTTACAATTTGGAATCAGCTAAAATATATATTGGGTTAAATAGTTTTTACATGCGATTACACAAGCACAACATTTAGGTGTTTCATTATTTATAACCTCGTTACACCAACGTTTACAAGCCGTAACATCGTCTTGTATTCTCCTTATCAACGCTCCATAATTGGTAGAGGGTGTTACCAATCTTAAATGCAATTAATTAGCATCGCGTATAAGAGCTACACGTTAATAGTAATAACAATTGTAGGTTTCGTACATATATACGATTCATTTGTACGGGAAATGTTACAACCTTCATCACGTTCTTCCCTGGTACATGTGATACCACAATGGATGTCATAAAGTAAGCGGCAGACTGCCCAACAGTGGTATCTCGGCCTGATACGCAAGAATAAAAACAACCCTTCCCAGGGCCAAATGTATGTGAATATAAGCCGCTGTCACTGTGAATAATGCAGCTGAACAGATGGCATTTCTGGTGCAAAATGCGATTACGTCGTGAAGATTCTCAAGTTTCAATACACCGATGTCCTGGTCATAGAAAGCACGTGTGGAGCGAAAGAGTCTTCACTCGAATATAAATGGTTACACCCTCGTCAAAATACCAAATAAATTCTCATGTATACAAACATATAACGTGTCAATTATTATTGATTCAGCTCACCGATGAGTTGAAGAACAACTTTCACAATCAAATTTGGCAATTAGATACGATGTACTGATGTTGGATTTTACGGCTCAATTCAAGATGGTTGTTCTTCAGAGCTGTTCTTTCGGGATAGCCGTGTCGAGCGATCTCCCTCGTGACGTTTTGCCTCCCACGTTGGAAGCACGATCAGGCATTATGGTTGTATTTGGAAACTGACCGTTTATAATGGTGACCGACAATGGGGTGTGGGGGGGATCCACTGACCATCAATTAGATACGATGTAGGTTTTAAGGCTTGATGTATGAGAATTTCTCTCCAAAGCTGTTCTTTCAAGATAGCCGTGTAGAGTGTTCCTTCTTTCATTCGCAACGCTTCGACTCCCACATGGGAGGCATTACCACGCGTTCTATAGAGCTGACACAACAGCTATGGAGTGCAATTCTCAGACAGGATGCTTCACTTAAAACTATGTCAAGCATCTTCAGGAATATCTAGGACGCAAAGAGGTGTCATTATTATGACATGTGCACTTTAGGCTGGGCAGATTTCACATTTCAATCTCCAAGCAATTCAACCCTGTACATCCCAGCCATTAACGCTACGTAAAAAGCACACGGACCTCCTTTGTAAAATACCGTTATAAAGCAACAAAGCAAATGTACATCAATTTTAGACGAATTGTTATTGTCATATAGGCTTATGTGTTTGCAAGTTTATGATTCATTAGCTAGATTCGTTTTTGAAGAAATGTCTGGAGTATAACAGTTGCAATTAAAATCATAATTGCGATTGTTTTGATGGACTAGCGTCCCGTCCTGGGTATAGCCCTGCCTTGCCGGGATAGGCTCCGGATCACCGCGACCCTGACAAACCATTATCGATAGCGCATATTTTCCCTCTCCAAAAATCCATATTATCCCTTCTATATGTAGCGTAATATGGCAATAGTAGGCATACACCATATCAAATATCTTACAAACGTTACATTATATGTATGTCACACGTGGTAATGGTATGCACTGTTAAATGTCCCACAAAGTTAAACACAACATGTATTGCTATTGCAAAATGCTTTTTTAAATTAATGGTTGTGCCAATCAAAGTCCAAATGCAATACCTGCAACGCTTTCCTTTGTAATAGCTAAATGTCACATGGAGGACTTTGTGAAATAACACTTTTGTGGATAAAACATGGCCGTATGTTAGACAGCAGCCTGTGGAAATAGAGACCTGCCTCTAAGATCGATCCCCAATAGAAAGTGCTGTTCCGTATACTTCCTTAAATGTGCTCTTATACAAGAGTTCATTGAATGGCAATAATACCAACTTGTTACTAGTTTTTGAGCTCAAACAATACACGTGGAGTAAAAATCCGAATGTGGTGTGATTTGTTTAATCCGAAGAAGGATTACACCATCGATTTGCTACATTTGAGGCCCCGGTTAAATATGGGTGGTTGCCAAGTCATGAACGCAGGATATTCACAATGCTGGGTCATGGCAGGGGCGGCACGGTGGCGCAGTGGGTAGCGCTGCCGCCTCACAGCAAGAAGTTCCCGGGTTCGAATCTCGGCTCGGGTGCCTTTCTGTGTGGTGTTTGCATGTTCTCCCCGTGTCCGCGTGGGTTTTCGACGGGCACTCCGGTTTCCTCCCACCTTCCAAAGACATGCTGCCAGGTTAATTAATAATAGCGTTTTATATAGCGCCTTAATTGGCCTACTGAGTAAATTGCCCCATCGCAGGTGCCCTGCAATGGACTGGCGTCCCATCCTCGGTATACCCCTGCCTTGCGCCCTGTGTCTGCCGGGATAGGCTCCGGCTCACCGCGACCCTGTACAGGATTAAGCGGTTTCTGAAAATGGATGGATTCGTCATAGCACGGAAATGTGTTCACTGCAGCAAGTAGTCATTGATGCACGTTGAACAGGTAGGTAACTGTGGTGCAACCACAGCTGCACCCTCGGAGCCCGTTGCGTCGACGGGGTTGGCCGGGCCCGGTTCCACCGTACCTGGACTGGGCCCCTCCGTCAGCACGGCTGTCCGAAGATGTAGGTGCTGTCCTCGGGGTCGGCGGGCCCCGACTCCCCGAGGCTGGGCCGCTGAGCCGAGGATGCGCTCTTCGGACGCGTCCGCTCCGAGCTTCACGCTTGGCCGCCATTTGGACAGATGACGCGGAGTTTGTGCAACGCAGCCTTAATAAACTTTCTTAAACTCAATCCCCAACCTCACAACTGAATTAAACACTACTCCATAACGACGGATCGACTTGTAACTTCCACCAACTACTCTCGACACAATAAACACAATTAACTTCTCTCTTCCTAGTAACACAATCCTAACGAACGTGAGATCACAATTTCCTATAACATATCCTAATCTCTGAATTCTACCAAACACTTCGAGGCCGAGCTGAAAGACAACGATGTCCAGAGCCTGCCCATCGTGCTTCGAACAGTTGTAGACTGTAGAGTCTTCGTCTTTCTTCGCGAGATGTGGGGTCAGATTCGTGCCGTGCTCGACTCCCGCCTCGCCGCGTGTCTCTTCGTCGCTTCCGGGCGAAAAGCAACTGCGCCAAAGGCAGATAAGCCTTCGCTCCGTGTACTGTACACGGCACGAATCTGACGCCGCATCACGCGGTTCTGGCTTCAGCCAACGGGCTGTCGAGTTCGCGGCTGCCGCATGGTCGCTTGTTTTTCCCGCCACGGGAGTAGGGGTGGCGTCGTGGGTAGCGCTGCCGCCTCACAGCCAGAAGCCCCCGAGTTCGAATCCCGGCTCGGGGGCCTTTTTTTGTGTGGAGTTTGCATGTTCTCCCCATGTCCGCGTGGATTTTCGCCGGGTGTTTCGCCACAGTCCAAAGACATGCTACTTGCATAGGTTATTTGGCCTGCTGACTAACTTGCCCCTTGTGCCCTGTGATGGACTGGCGTCCTATCCTGGGTATAAACCCTGCCTTGCGCCCTGCGTCTGCCGGAATAGGCTCCGGCTCACCACAACCCTGTACAGGATGAAGCGGTTTCTGACAATGAATGAATGAAAAATGAATCCAGGTTTACTTAAAATTTGTAGACTATGAGAAAACCTTGTATATTCTACATTAAAATGTGTAGTTGAATCAGGTGTCAATACCTCGCCTTAACGCGGATCGAGCCTCTGAATCGTCGCATTACCGACTGGCGTAAGACTTTTTGAAAGATATTCGTTTTCTACGCCAAATAAATTCCTGCTTGGCCAAAACAGTGCCTTGGACTGTCACTCTCTTTCGAGTGGTCAGATGCCGATCGCCAGCGCTTCTCCCACCTGGGTCCATGGCACGAAAACTCTTCAGTGTGTATCTTGTGGTGAATTGCTGCAGGAGCGAGCCAGCTGGCTCCAGCAGTGCTTGTGTTAGGGTGGCGATGCGTTGTGCCAGTGGCAACCTCCTGCCCCGCAGATAATGCACGCACAAGGCATAGTATTATTATTAAATTAAACCGTTACAGTGTGCGCATGAGACTAGTCAGGTGATGGCAGGTGCTGCAAGAGGCAAGTGGCTTCCTTTTGTTCAGGTGGCAGCCCCTGGAAGGGAAACAGCCACACCTTCCTCCAAAGATACGCTGCTGCTGCCTAGGTTAATTGGCCTGCTGAGTAAATTGCCTCCAATGCCCTGCGATGGACTGGCACTCAATCCTGGGCAGAATCCGATATTGCACCTTTTTTCTCCTTACCCCTCCCGCTGGACAACTGTTAAAAAGAGCCACATAGCTTAGCAGTTCCTTCCAGCTTAAATAAAAACTGACTAGCCAGGCTGCCATGCGTGCCTATTGCCTTAACTATAGCCCGTAGAATCGTTCAATCCCTCAAGCATCTACATTGTACAGCATCAACCTCGATCCTTCCAGCAGGGTCAGAGCCCCGTCTGCTCTCATGGCCGTGCCCGTGCCTGCACCTGCTCGCCTTACTCTCTTCAGCCCAGCCGAGCCAATGTCAGTGACCTCAGGGCACCAACATCGTCACTACTTTGAATTTATACAATGCCTCTCATGCAATATTTCTCGAGGCAATGTGGGTCATGGTGATGTTGAGAGCTCAATCTATGATCTGCAACAAGCTAAGAGTCCAGTGAGGTGAGACCAAGGGCAAGTTGCATGTTGGGATGTCATCTCACCCAGATGCTCAGACATTTTGGTTAGCAGACTCCCAATCATCTGTGACTTTGAGGATAGTCTAGGAGACCTTCACAAAAATGGGAATGTACCCATGGAAGATCATGCTGACACCACAATCAAGACTTGAGGAATGTCGTGGAGGATCAATTTAAAAAGAGCCACATAGCTTAGTGAGGAATGAATGTCATGCTCAAACCACATGCGGGAGGCTCCTCCTACAAAATGATAACATAGAATCCCCTTTTTCAACATCTTCTTCCTCATCGTCGCTCTTGTGGGAGAGGACAATACGCAGAAGAGGAGTGGTAGAGAGAGAACTTACAGTGACTCCTCCCAGCCCAAGCTGAAGCACACAGTGTCATCCAAGGTCAAAAAGGAAGGAGCTACATTTATACTTGTCACTCCAATAAAGATCAACCCGTCGTGGTTATTGGACACGATTATTCTCAAGTTTGGAGGGCGCGGGTGTTTTCTAGAATGGTCCTCTTTAAAATGGCAGGTCTTTGGCTCAAAATGCCTTCAGTCAGTCCAATCTTGAGCTTTCTTATTCAATGCACTGTATTCAAGTTGCCATGCATCATTTTCCTTTGGCTGCCTCTCGATGGACATATGTTGAGATATATGTATACATCAGATATACAACAGCTAGTCGATATCAACTGTATACAGTGAAATGAAATGTGGTATATGTGGGGTTTTTTAATGTTACTTTACCCAAAAAAAATGATAATTAGACAGCTGGCCGGGTGGCACACGGGTCAGAGCACTAATCCGTTGCTGCTCAAATGCTGGATTTGAATCCAGGCAGTGAGCCACGATTAATATGACTTCTAATTGTAGTGGGTTGAGGGTATTAATCTTGTCACAATGACTGGACAAATAAACAGACACATAACAACAAAAATCCACCCGAGTCTTACAGTTGTGACACTTACAATTGTTGGTTTGACCAACATGCGGCACTTTTTCTACAAGAGCCACTTCACACATTGTGCTGCGACCGCTTTCGGAGATGTGACACAAGGTTGGATAGCGGTAGCTGAGTTTTAAACAGAAGTGTAATCATATCACAACATGGGAGTGATGGAGCATTCGTTTTCTTAGAGTCTTCTTCTTTGCGATTCTTCGAAGCGCGATGTTAAATTACAGTT
>JAZEWU010000002.1:3024003-3053197 GCA_036362915.1 Geotria australis
TATTTGAACATTGCATTTTGTTTGCACTAAAATGCATGCGATACACATCAGCTATTGTCCATCGAAAGGACAAAGCGTAAGGGATATACAAAAATAAACTAAAAAGAGAAACTAAAATATTACAAAATTAGGATAGGATATTTCAATATTTGGAACCCAGATTCACACTAAAGTAGACAGTGCTTAACATACAGGCACTGAAAAATCATGTCATCCAATTATGTACTGTACAGGATACCCCAGTTTCCAAAGACCAATGGCCCGGCCCCTTTAGCAATTTCTTTCATGATGATCAGCCTCTTCAGAGTTCAAAATAGCAACTGGAGAGCGCATGCCAAAATGTGTCGACAGTTTGGTGCTGTGAACTGCTGTCTATGAGCAAGTGCTTAGAGACCATTATATTTATAAGCTGTGGTACAAACGGCTAGGATAATTTTCTTCCATGGTCTACCACTGTCTTATGTGGCCGGGCCTGTTATGTTCGCCTTCTTCTTCTGTGTACTCGTGGTGGTCGACGATCGTACATGCCAACGGGCCGATCCCACAATCACGCGTTACGGAAATAAAAGTGTCGGGGGATGTGATGTTAAGTCTCTGTGTTGTGTTTTTTTTGTCCCCCTGCTGCATCACGCGACTGGTTATTATGAGTCGAGTCCTTTCACACTCAGAGACAGTCAAGAGAGCGACCTTCATGCTGACTGGCTCTATTGACCGTGCACTTCTGAGACCTCTAGCACTGATCACGGGCACTCCGGTTTCCTCCCACAGTCCAAAGACATGCTACTGCCGAGGCTAATTGTCCTGAATAAATTGCCCTCGGTGTCCAATTATGGACTGGCGTCCCATCCTGGGTATAACCCTGCTTTGCGACCTGCGTCTGCCGGGATAGGCTCCGGCTTACTGCGACCCTGTACAGGATTAAGCGGTTTCTGATGATGATGATGTTTGTTCACGTGACAATGTTACCTATTCTGTGGTGTTGGGTGCAGGAGCATGTACAACACAATAGCATTGTACTCATCTGATCTCACTGAAGAAACATCAGCTATGAATCATAAAATTGGTTGTGAAAGGCTACGAGTCAAAAAATATATTTTACTTATTCAGATGGGAGCTGAGAACAGCATGGTACAGTAGCGTGAGAATGTAGCTCAGAAGTCATATGCTCCTGGTGCCCTTCCCAAGCTATGTTTCTACTAATCATTGGCATGTAATGGCTTGTCTTTGAAAAAAACACCATGACATGTGTCATGTCCATATGTAAGCGGATAAAAATACAGATTTAATAATTGCTTTAAGTTAAGGGGGCATGTTAACCTATAACACATCACCAATAGGGTCACGGTGTGATCTCTATTAATGAAGCACAAGGTGTTCAAGCAATCAATATTTCAGGGACTTTAATTTGTAATGCACAAGAGTTACGCAAAACCGCGTGCAAATAACACTAATCAAACCACGCTCGATGTCACATTTCTTAAGCTGTGATATTCTGTTTGCACATTTTGATTGGTGAAAGATATTATCAATTTTCGATAACCTCTGCACCTGATGTCGAAGGGTGAGTAGTAGATGCACAGGGTATATTCAGTCTGAGAGCCGCACATGCTATTAGCGCCTCATGCTGTGTTTGTGATTGCATTGAACCTGGTTTCCATCAGTACTCTGCTTCACTAAATTACTTCTAGCAAATGTGTCAATTGATACAGTATATGTGTATAGTCCTGTTACTATGTGAAAATAATAATTTAAAGCCTGGTGTATAAAAAACCCATATGGTATACTTTGTTGTACAACACTAAAGTGAAGCACCGGTGTGATTATTAGCATATTCACAGAGTGACTTGGAGCGCAATGAAAGTCATTGAGCAGTGAATTATGAGAATGTTACAAATACACAGTAGCCTACAGAGAAAGACAGTGTAATTAATTTCCTTCCCAAGTCAGTGCAGTATTGAAAATAGAGTTAAGCATTGCATTTTCCCACGAATTATTTTTTAAAATTAAGAATGTGGATCGAAAAGTAAGTAATGAATATTTAAGAGGGAATGCATCACGGTGAACATGGCCTGTAGCAAAAAAACCATGCTGAGTAGATTGTGGAGTAGTCGTGTGGTATGTAAAATGCAATGCTCTGAACATCACATGCGTGTATTTTATTGCACATTACCAACTGTATTAACAGATATATATATATTTTTTAATTAGCACGTTTAGCTTCAATTCAGCAATAGTATGCTTAGCTTATTTAGTTGAGCTACATGAGTAAAGTGTACACACTACTGTGTTATTCTTACGCTGCATCACCAAGATTGAAAGAGACATTTCAAAACATCCAGTTATTCAACCCTCCAACCTCGATGTAGTTCTCAAACCAAGGTGGATTTTATGCCAATTTATGTTATCGTTCAATGAATAAAAAGATGTAGTGTGTCGATTACTTTGTGCTTTAGGGGATACGTTTCATCCTCAAATTAATGTGTTTTGTGAAGGAATTGCCGCCTTATTTTACACCCATAGCCATGTAAGGCAAGGGCGGCACGGTGGCGCAGTGAGTAGCGCTGCCACCTCACAGCAAGAAGTCCCCGGGTTCGAATATCGGCTCGGGTGCCTTTCTGTGCGGAGTTTGCATGTTCTCACGGAGTCTGCGTGGGTTTTCGCCGAGCACTCCGGTTTCCTCCCACAGTCCCAAGACATGCTGCTGCATAGGTTAATTGGCCTGCTGACTAAAATTCCCTACGGTGCCCTGTGATGGACTGGCGTCCCATCCTAGATACAGCTCTGCCTTGCGCCCTCTGTCTGCCGGGAGAGGCTCCGGCTCACCGCGGCCCTGTACGAGATTGAGCGGTTTCTGAGAATGACTGAATAAGTCATCTAAGGCTATAATTAAAAATATGGTTGGATTCTTCAAGGCTTCGTGTGCTCAGAGACACATACAATAGCAGAGGCCACGTGCTTTAAATGATTACTTACGAAACTACCCACTCCTGCACACTCGTACCCATACATCAAGAATATTGATATGGAATTGTGACTCAAAAAACCTTTACAAAGTTCTGTGGAACACACAATTGCTGTTGCACGGTATTATTTAAATACTGCACACTCGTGACCAATGTAGGTCATAACATAGCAAACAAACTGCATACATAAGTTTTGACACCAATTTAATGTTAATAAAACCAGCTCACAAGTGGTGGCTCAATGCCACGTGTAAAATATATTGCACTATGTTGTTTATTAATCTATTTTTTTCATCTACATATTAGCTTTATTAGGTGCAGAAAAAGTGTTATTAGATGGCATCCATTCATTGTGCTTAATGACTTCATTATGAAGGCAAAGAATTTGATTCATGCGACTATCTTGGCCATCATTTTACATATTTCTGGCATAATGGTGGAAAATTCCACGTAAAAGCAGCAACATTTTGAAAATTATGTATGCGCCACATTATCTACTGTTAAGCCAACGGACAGATAATTTTCCACTTTACCAATGATATGTTTTTGCTTATCCCTTTTCATGAAAGATTAATGCTGCTGTTGTGTAAGTTTAGCACAGAGAACACCTTTATTAATCTCCTCGCACGGAAGTTGTAACAATGGTGCAAGTCTCTTTTTTAATCACCCTGAAGTTTAAATGGATACACCCCCGTTCATCGGCAGGATTCATGATGTGGGGGGAAATGTGGGTACTCCCACCTCTTCCAAGATGTCTGACCAGCACATCTGACCATTTGCCGTCCCTCCTTTCAAAGAATGGATGGGTGAAGGTGTGAGGTTATCCCGTTTCTGCGAAGAGATCCTTGTCCGCAGATAGGCGATAGTTGCTAGCACCTACGTGATTTCGCTCCCTCTGGTGTGTCTGCAGTGTACAATGTTACTTCAAAATAAATTGAACAACACATTGGTCAATAATCCTGCTTTTAAAAGAAAGAAAAAATCTTATCTCATCTCATTATCAGAAACTGCGTAATCCTGTGGAGGGTCGCGGTGATCCGGAGCCCATCCCGGCAAACACAGGGCGCAAGGCAGGGCTATACCCTGGATAGGACGCCAGTCGATCACAGGGGTTGATAACAACGTTGCATCGGAACTGCATAAGTACATCGTTGAGCTGCATCTATATTACGAGGAAACTGAACGACTGTACTTAATTACAGGAAGAAATTGACTCACATTACGACCTGTTCTCACTTCCCAACTACAGAGCCCCCTACCATTCCACACTCCAGGACTCCCGTTTCTGCGCCACTTTAAACGTTTTTTTTAATCAGCATCGGACATCCTTGTAGAAAGATTTATTTGAGTGCAAACGCATCCACAGCATCACGTTAGACGTGTTAATGCGCCACATGACTTTTACTTTAGTTGCTCGGCAAGTGCGCCCAGCATGCAGTGGGCACTGAAATATGTTCGAGTAAAAATAACGTGATTTACGGCACGTCATTTGAAGTGTTGTGCCCCCCTCCATCCAAAGCCACAACTTCAGAACATGATAGGGGTGCTGTGGGGAAGATCAAAATCGTCGTTTTGGAATCTTAAATCTAATGACTGTTTATGCAAATGCAAGCCATGCCTTACATCCAACAATGGTTGTTGCTATATTTTCATTCCAATAAGAGTTATTATTGAGAGGTATACCATTAAAAAAGGGGTCAATTTACGGGTAAATAAGTGTAATATAGTGTTTCGTGTTGCACATACTTCACTCAATAATATCCAAATCATGACGATGTATTTATGTTATGTACTACTTTCTAAACAATAACAAAAACGATATTTCAACAGCTAGGGCTTGTATACGCATGTCAAGGTTTTTTGACCTTGTGATATAATTGAGCAAAAATGTCAAAGGCTACAATTTTCAAATTTAACTAAAATTCACTTTGTATAGCCACATACATCTATACATATGCACATAAGGACTACTGGGGAGTGCGCATCTCTGTTGGTGGTCTTAAGCCGTTGGAGAAAATGTCACGTTGATTTGAAGGTAACTGACAAGCCTTCATAAGAGCCTACTGTGCTACCAACGGCGCCATCCCGGCCAATGCAGACGACTGCACTCATTAAAAAAAAAAGGGTTTAATGAAATTATAGTTTGCATTTAGTGCACAACTTTTATTAAGCTGCGTACAGCAAACAAATATGGAATATAGTGCCAGTATGCACACTAGTCATTAATTACGTACAGTGCTTGACGCATGAATATGACGCACATTGTGTTCATTTAACGTTACACGGAATCGGTTATTTAATAAAGAGGAAGAGAAGGAATAGAGCACATCCACGATGATGCCCTGACATGTCAAGGTGTCCCAATGCATCTGTTTTTGTCATCTGGTTTAAATCAATGCCTGTGTGAGTTACCACACAAATAGATTAATGATGTAAGTTAACTACGGGCACCTTTTGCCAGTATACAGATGATGTAAACAGAGAAAATGTTTACCCTTTTTGGCAATAATTCGAGTGTTAAGATCTTCAAACACGAAATAGACACATTTCACAATGTATCAAGTTTGGCTTTCGGCAACATTTGGCTAATGTATGCATTGCCCTTGAACGTGATTGGTCCACACCAGAGACAGCCTTCTTCATGGCGCAGTCTCACCAGTGTTGACCAAATGTTGCGAAAAGGCAAGGAGCTCAGGAGAACGCAGATAGTAATGCATCAGTAGTTCTGGTCGAGCTGTTATACCTATGGACACCTTTTTGCAGTATAGGGATGATGTTAATGTCATTATGCGCCTATTTTGTAATAGGTTCAATAACCTGCATGTTGTTATTAACCCCTTTAACCTCAAATTATCCACTGGATTTAATTATACGAGTCAGTCAATATAGCATCTCCATATTGCATACCTATGTGCAGCATTCATTCAGACTAGTTGAGTACTTGTATGATCGTTTAAAAAGGCATGGGTGAAACAAGAGTGAAAATAGGTTTCCACGGCTCGATTATTGATGGTTGCTCTAAAGAGCTGTTTATTCGGGATAGCCATGCGAAGCACTCTCCCTCGCAACGTTTCGCCTGTCACGTTGGAAGCATCATCGCCTGATGATGCCCGAGATGCTTCCAACGCGGGAGGCGAAACGTCGCGAGAGAGAGGGAGAGCGCTCGACACTTCTATCTCGAAAGAACAACTCTGAAGAGCAACCATCAATTATTATCCATTTAAAAATGTTGGTGACCGCCATCACAGGAACCAATGGAAATTAATTACAGCAAATTAGGAGAACGTTATAAAGAAGACTGCAAAATGGGGGCTCAAGATAAATAAATGGACTTAAACTGGAAAACCATGGAAACAATCAGAAGCGCATGCTTGGAATTACATCGATACGGGAAGAGGAACACTCAGTTTAGAAGACATAGCAAAGTTAGAAACATTATGTTGACTATTGCTGGATAATATGACGGCCGGTGGTTGAAAAAAATGAAAAATTGGCAGCCAAAGGAGGGAACATGTCCACAGTGGAGATGAAGCGATAACATCAGCGGATGAGCTATATGACAAAAAATAACCCACACTGATCAACAACACTCACTGCCTTAACAGAAAAAAACCCGATATAATTCGTTAAATTTCTGGCAATAGCCCTGATTCATACAAGAGAAATGGTCGTTGAAATGTCGCCAATTAGACGTATTTTTACAGCTTTGTTATTCTTCTTCTTTGCGATTCTTCGAAGCACGATGGTCAGCCTCTGGACATGGTTGTCTTTCAGCTCGGCCTCGAAGTGTTTGGTAGAATTTGCAGGCTAGTTACCAAGTACTACCTGACAGGGATCGCGACGTGAACGCTTCTACCTTGACCCCCAGCTTTGTTATTGATAAGCGTGTTGTGCACCAATGCCATTACAACATCGCCAAATAAAACGCTATAGGGATTGCTGATGCATCGCAACACGGTGAAAGATTGCAGCGGTGTAGGGAGGCCTTTATCCAGCAGTTCATAGATCATGGCTGATGTTGAGAATGTTTGATATTTGACATCAAGTAGATTGGTGTATTTTCTAAGCAACCAGTGACAAAATTCAGTTTTTATATTCCCACAGTATGCTCGGAATCCTTAGATGATTATATTGAAAAGGGGTAGTTAGGCAGCTCAAAAGGATTGCTGTAAAATGTAAATGTTTGATTTCATGTGACTTGCATGGCTTATGTGTAACTTAAAGTCAAGAAAGCTACAACCGTTGCTGTCTTATTCAAGTCACGCAATCCTGGCAAGCTACAGACAAATAGCTGCATCACCATTTCTGTCGTGCAGCTTTTTCATGCAGTTACATTTCCCTTGTAGAAAGATTTTTGGTCACAGTAACACTTATTTTTTGCCTCAAACAAAGACAAATTAAAGAGATAAAAACGAATGGTGTGCACAGGTTTTTACCATCCATTAATACATGAATATGATCCGTTTTTTATCCTTTCAGTGAAAATTCATTAATAATATTGCAAATGTATTTGCTACTTGCTTGATAATAAATTGCACAAATAACTAGCTTGAGGATACACATTTCAAAGTAAAAACCTTATCTCACACATCTGTGACTTTTATGTCTGGTGGGTTTTCATGGAATATAACCACATCTTATCAGTCACTGCAACAATTTGGTTTACTGGGAAAATGCCGTTAGGCTTGAATAGTTCAGAAAATTGTTGCCATTCTCAAACCCAGTTGACTTTTTCAGAATTTTTTTTTAAACAAAGAGCACTGAGGAGAGGACAGCAAGAACACTGATGCTTGCCAATTAAAACAATTGCTAATTGCCCTGTCCAGAAACAAAGGGAATTTGAAAATATTTTGCCTCTGCTGCGATGTGCTGTCCATTACTCTAATGCATTCTATGCAATGTGAAGAGTTTAATGGATGCCCCTTGAAAGCAGATATTTATTATTTAACACACTTGTACACAGTTCATTATCTCTGCACCCAACCATTTCAAATATTACCCCAGATTCCCTTTAGCAATGACTGACAGAACGTTATGAGTGACAGGACTTTATGATGTTATTAAACGCATACAACTGCTTTAGTATAGTCATACTCTATAACTACTAACGCACAAGTTGTGCGCATTCACAGTAAGCCAAACTGTTTTGCTAAATGATTACACCACCAATTCCTAAATAGATGGTATAATCCATAGTAAATGGATTTCTATGGGTTAGGGCACGTCAAAAAATACGTGTTGTAAACCCGCCTCCACCTGACAGCCAATTAGTAAGGTTTTTCACGTGAACAAAACGTGCCAATTCTTTACTGCTTCAGCACACCGGTATGTTGGAGAGCAAACCCACAACATTAACAATCAAGGTACAACGTTTCGCTGATCGTACAAATAAGAGTTTGCACATAATGCTCACATGCATCGCCATGTACATCACTTGACTAGCATTTTGAATTGCAGATAATGAGAACTGTTAAAACCTATATCAATGTATACAGTGACTCTTCCTCTCACTGTGCTATAAAGTGCCATTGCCGTCGCCTATTATATACAGTACTATAACCACACGCAGTAGCTTGGACGAATATGTTGAGGTTTTTTTTGTACCAAGTGATCTCTTCTTGATTACATTATGAGCAAAAACCAAGGAATGACAAACCATATCTGTCCAGGCAAATCCAATTTTCGCAAAGAAAATTTGCAGTCAAGTTGCCGGCTGCACAAAATACATTGTGATTTTGTGTATTGTTACATGACCTAAAGTACTGTAAAATAAAGGAACATTTTTTCTTAAGGACGTCCGATGCCTCCAGCCTCAATCCCAAACATTTTCACTCTTCCTGCACTGACAAGACAGTAAAGTGGACGGCTTTCCATAGCCTCGAGTTGCAATCCACAGCAATGGCTTATGTGTGGGCAAATGCATTATTTTCGCATGCATGCAAATGCTCTTTGTCTAATGAAAACATGACTGTACACTGATAATCACGAATGACTTGGCACACGTCAACACGCACTTGCACACAAAGAGCTACAACTGGCTTGACCCACAGGAATAAAATACGCGGATAGTAGAGGCTGTGCAAGACAATCCGCAAGTCAAGTGACATATTAATCAAACCTCAGTATTCACCCGGGGGCTACAGCACACATCGGGTGGGACCCTCTGCAATGTGGCAGCCCAGCCGACAATGGGTAGTCACTGCCACCAGCATAAGCTGGGGAGTGAAAGGAGACCTTCCTGCAGACAGTAAAAGCCATTTGATGATTGAGATTAAGAGACAAGCTATTCAGATACAAAAGCTGCAGCATGTATGGTTTCTATACGAAAAGACAAAGATCCTCCATATAGCCTTGATAGACTTTTGGGTCAGGCGCTGTTAGAACCTATAATGGACATCATGGCACACGAGGGAGTGGTTGACCAGCACCACGCACAGCCACCTTTGTCTTCCCAGTGGCAATGTTTATACACTGCATCAGATAGTCATTTGAGGCCGAATCAACCTAGGCGAGGCCCATGGCCGGTTTAGAAAATCGTCCTTGGTGTTGACCGTGAGTGGGAATCGAACTTAGGACGCTGGGTTCATAGTGCAATGCGCCTAACCGCTACAATTACCGCTCCCAACAGAAATGCTGAATTTACACGAGTGGCTTAAGGCCACTGGAGGAAATTATTTTGAAATCATAATATTATAATTTCTAACGTGCACAGCATTTGTTCACTTTCGAAGGTAATCGTTCGAAGAGAAAATTATTCAGAGGTGCAGGGAAACCGCAGAGAGGCGCGGGCGGGGGGAGGCAGCCATAGTGTTAACCGGCACCAACTTTAGTCAGACAATGCGCACCCACTCACCCACCCACCTACCCACCTACCCACTCACACAACCACCTACCTACCCATCCACTCACCCACTTACCCACTCATTCACCCACCTACCCACTCACCCACTCACACAACCACCTACCCATCCACTCACCCACTTACCACTCATTCACCCACCTACCCACCCCCTCACCCACCTACCCACCTACCCACTCAATCACTCAATCACCCAGCCACCCACTCGAAAGAGCGGCGCTCTGGACAAACCGCAGTCGGGAGGGGAACAGGCGCTTAGCTGCCGCGGGAGCTCCGGGTAAATAATCTGACGGCTGTTGTGTGCGTGGGCGGCACCGTGTCTGTGTAGCGGTGAGTAACGCTGTCGCCTCACACCAAGAAACGCCGGGTTCGAATCCCGGCTCGGGTGCCTTTCTGTGTGGAGTTTGCATGTTCTCCCCGTGTTCGCGTGGGTTTTCACCGGCCACTCCGGTTTCCTCCCACAGTCAAAAAACATGCTGCTGCATAGGCTAATTGGCTTGCGAACCAAGTTGCCCCCTGTGACCTGTGATGGACTGGCGTCCCATCCTCGGTGTAGCCCTGCCTTGCGCCCTGTGTCTGCCGGGATAGGCTCCGGCACACCGCGACCCTGTACAGTGTACAGGATTAAGCGGTTTCTGACAATGAGATGTTGTCCAACGTTTCACTACGTTTTAGTAGAATCAGGCCTTATTTGAATTTTGCAATTCGTACACAAAATATCGAAGAATGCCGATTCACATAGTTTATTCCAAAGCCAAATATGTACTCACTGTCTATATACTAGCTGGTGAAGAAATCGTGTTAAATGAAACTCCCACGTATCAAATTGCATTTCTTCATGGATTAAAATTATTAGTCAAAAGACAAGATGCTTTATATTAAAATAGACACATGCGTAAGCACATTTACTCTGGGTAAAAATGCATTTTACTCATACACTGTACAACGGTTCAATTTACGAAGTGCACACGTGTAATTGTTGATATAGCGCTTACTAACAGAGCTTAATTTACTCATGACACTGCATTGGATCTGTACATTTCCCAGAATGCTGCGGGAACTGTTATCTGCAAACAATGTGGACAGCAGGGTGCACACATCTCCTATATTAAACAGACTTTATCTGGAAAACGTAAGACGCGTACAGATGCAATTTTGCACTCGGTAAACCCTGCATAACGAACACATTCAAATCTGTAATGCCAATATGAGATAACACTCTGCAAACAACTGCTGAATGTCCCAAAGAAGTGCAGTTTTGAATATGTCCGTGCGTGCGTCACGTCGGGTGATTTCACAGTGTATAGTGGCACACGCTGTGTATGCACAGACTACATTTGCATAAAACAACCATAATTCCTGTCAGACTACTTTAGCAAATTTACAACTTTTCCACAAAACTGCAAATGACATTGTGTGCTCAAGTCTTTTGTTATTCATATCTATCTCTCAGCTGACAGCT
This sequence comes from Geotria australis, assembly GCA_036362915.1. Taxonomy (NCBI): domain Eukaryota; kingdom Metazoa; phylum Chordata; class Hyperoartia; order Petromyzontiformes; family Geotriidae; genus Geotria; species Geotria australis. The sequence goes on from JAZEWU010000002.1 coordinate 3,035,288, forward strand.
CAACTGTCTTTTAAAACGTTGAACTTTTGGGGGGTGTAAACTTACATCCCCTTTACAGTATATCTCTTGGCTTCACTATTTCACTGGTGCATGTCTATGAGTTAGCCTTGAGATACTTTTTCCTTGTTTAAAGCCATCATTGTTGATTCGTGGGTCAAGGTAGAAGCGTTCACGTCGCGATCCCTGTCAGGTAATACTTTGGTATTGCCTGCGAATTCTACCAAACACTTCGAGGCCGAGCTGAAAGACAACGATGTCCAGAGGCTGACCATCGTGCTTCGAAGAATCGCAAAGAAGAAAGATTGTTGATTCAAGAATGTTGTTGACAACATGTATATTGTTTTTTACTGCGACTGATAATATAGCCCTGCCTTGCGTCCTGTGTCTGCCGGGATAGGCTCTGGCTCACCGCGACCCCGAACAGGATTACGCGTTTTCTGACAATAATGATGATGATGACGAGCCTGGGTTGGCCAGCAAAACCCCCTGGTTCTCCTAGCCATCCCGTTGTCAACACCTCCCACCCCTCTTGGCCTCCATACCCGTTTGCGTGGTAACCTGGCGTGACACAACTATGCTCTAACCTGCTATCAATTTTGTTCCAGGGGTGGATAGAACATACCTGATGACAATTAGAAATGTTATAATAAATATCTATATGCCTAAACACAAACGTGGTCCACCCTCCTTGGACTGCTGCCGCCACGACCCTTACTAGGACAAGCGGTTTAGAAAATAGATGGCTGGATTTAATGTTTAATATATGTGTAGTGTATTCATGCTAAAATTACCCGGCAAGTGTATCGCTTGTCATCTTGGTAATGCAGGAGCGGTTATAATGTTCCTCCCGTGAACTTTTTGTTCATAATTCTACGTGCACACATAAGAGCTTCCCCCTTGGCCATTATAACCTGTAAACGTACGCACAAACCAGTCCTGGCACAATTCCATTTAATCCAAATATGAGGAAAATCATGGCTAACCGTAGCTCAAGGTTATGCACCAACTCACCAAAGACTCATGGGTCAACCACTTTCCAAGTCCTGAAACTCTATTATAGCTATGAGCGTCGTTAAATTAAAACAAATGGACAAAACGTTAATGATAAAGCATTAATGATGGGCAAAAAGTCACTAATCACCCACCTTATTATCCCTTCTACCCCCGTAACACTTTGTACACCCTGTAAACTTAAAACATTAACACATTTTTGTGTGGCCGTCTTTGCATTCAGAAAAATGTAAGCCTCTAATTTAAATGTGTTGCCATAATGTGAAAACACGTATTGTTTAATTATGTATTGCTTTTGTATAACAATTTAAATTTTACCGGGCATTCTAATTCAGCAATGTGCGTGGTCGCCATTAAATATATGTATACAGGAACAGTGCATTCCATAGCTTAATATCACTGGGTCACACGTCAGGTTCTATGGCAAATTCATGAATTGATCATCTTCGTTATTTAACTTAATTGTGTTATTGCTTTGCTCCATTTCCACGATGTGAAATTTTAAATAATATGTTTTGTTTCTAAGTCCATATTTGCATTCATGATTCTACATTCTATATGCATCACAGCCAGTCAGGAATGATTCCTGTTCAGAGGTTTATAGGAAGAAATATTGTACGAGGGACCCAGGGTGGATTATCAACCTTTCAAGACAGATGGAAGCTTTGCAGGGTAATTGCCAATTTCTTTAAATCATGCTCTGCAGGCACACCCATTATTAAGTGTAATGTCACACAGAAGCACACTTTATTACATTACATGCTAATGAAGGTCACAGAAAAAGTCAAATCCCAAGTTGTTTATTTAAAATAATACTTATGTCAAACACTCTATGCAAAGCAGATGCTTCACAATATATTTGTTTTGTTTGTGAGGCAAACGGGTTAATTGGAAACTGTTATAAGAGTGGCTTTTGTGGTTATGCAGCTTTTGCCATTTGAGTAAAAGTAGATGAAATACCATAACGTATTATATTCTACAATAGTTGATTTGTGATTATCAGGAAGTACATTTACATATACGCGGTGATTTGAAAATAGATGTTATCATTTCTTCATGCATTGTGAACATAGATTAAACAATTTGGTCAGGAAAAATAAGGAAGGTACAATTTGATTTTTTGTATTCATCAAAAAGAATTTAAAAAAACCTGTCAATTCGCAATTACTTCTTTTGTACATTTGCACACTTTGTTATGTCGGAAAGGCTGGAACATTGACAAATGCATTTTAAAACTATCACCTTGACAGCGGTCCCACATGTAACGGTTTTGTTGTTTATAAAATTACATCCCAGTTATTTATTTATTATTTATTTTGCGTCTTATTTCCAAGTTGCTTTTATACAATGTTTTTATATAGAAGCAAAAACATAATAATCATATTTTGCAGCACATTTATTTTACAACCGCTCTGAAATGAAACAAGGAAAGCCTATGTGCATTAAACGGGATTATATGAATGGTTTGTTTAAATAGTGCCGGTGTCCATCTCCACCCACACCCGCAAATCTTGAAGGTTAATATTGCCCAAGGCTTTCCCTCTGCCACATTTCTACAAGTTTAAATAATATTGCTTATGAACTGCATCGTAGAAAAGGTAGATTTTTTACTTCTGATTGACTACTTTCTGCAAAAAATACCATTGTTATCTGAATATTAAAGCAATATTTCAACATATTTGATGAAAACATTCTATTAGAATATACACACACACACTATATTGAGATAACAAACCTTAATTTATAAGATATTTCTTAAAATGTACATCAAATGACATGGTTTGTGATTTTTTTTTAAGAGGATGCTATGATGTAGGGTTTTCACGGCTCGATGTACAATAATTTCTCTCCATAGCTGTGCTTTCGGTTATCCCGAAAAAGGATCCATTTTTATCTCTAATCTTTAGTTCTATATTTTGCTAGCAATATGAAAATTATAATTAACAGACAGAGGTGTGGAAGATACTTGCGTGAACTAAATGACAAACGTTTGTTTTGTACTTCTAGGGAACAAAATGTCTTCTTGTTGTACAGCGTAACGTATGCCCCCTTGAGAGACTGGGAGTATACGAGGAGCAACAGTTACCAGGATGCTGCATTGAACTTGGCATTCACATTCACCCGACATCAGCCTAGCCTCAGAACATGAATTAATAAGTGAAGCAGTTACGCGCAATGCAAGACTGCACTTCACACTTGGCCGCAGTAAAATGCTTTAAAACTGCAATTTTAACATGTTTTATGGTTCGTTGAGTGTAAAGTGCAGCCTCGCAAAACGTATAATCACTATGATGATTAATTCATATTTTGGGGCTAAATAGGATGCTCGGAGTGGAGAGAGGGGCAACAATGTTGCTTCTAGGTGGAAGAGGTGGCCACGCTATAGAACAGAATATACACACGTTTCACAAAATGTGGTGTTGCTAGCAGCCTGAGTGTGCCTTTATTATTAAAAGAATAATTGAGAATTGCTTTCCAAAGCTGTTCGTTTGGCATAGCCGTGTCGAGCGCTCCCTCTCTCTTCTTTGCGACGTTTCGCCTCCCATGTTGGAAAAGAGAGAGCGCTTGATACGTCTATCACGAAAGAACAGCTCTGCAGACCAACCTCCACGTTAGAGGCTTCCTCAGGGGCTCTGAAACATCGCGAAGGACAGAGAGGGAGCACTCGACACGGATATCGCGAAAGAGCAGATTTGCCAAGCAATTCTCAGGCATCGAGCCGTGAAAACCTACATCAAAACAATAATCGATAATGTTTTAAATATATATAGCGTCTTTCACCTGGAGGTCCCAAATCACTGCAGGAGAGAGAGGTGGGGAGAAGGCAGCTACACGGTCAGCTGGTGCCAAACCGCTAGACACTGTGTCCGATATATTTTGATGTTATCGACCAATTCCTTAATGAGATTGTTGTTTTGGATGTGGGAGAAAATCATGCAAAACGGTGGGAAAACATACAAACTCGCGTACAGAAAGGCCATCAAACCGGGACGTTCTGTGAGTCACAGATCGTGCCACTGCGCCATCTTGCTACCATGCGAATTACTGAAAACTACACTTAACTGTTCTTTCAGGATAGCCGTGAAATGCTACATCAATACATGCATGTTGCTTTACTGTACCGCACTCTTTCAGGATAGCCGTACTGAGCATCCTCAGGCGTTCCAACGTGGGAGGCAAAACGTTGCGAGGGAGAGCGCTCGACACGGCTATCCGGGAAAAAACAAATGCCACTCAGTTGTAAAAAAAGTTAATTAATTTGTTTCATGACAAAGAGGTACTGCATTGGCATTTTTTAATACCACATTGAGATTCTCTGAACACGTGCAGATATCACACGGAGATATAGAAAAAAAATGAAACTGCTTTACACTGTGAAAAAAATCACTGTTATAGAATTATTGAATGATGTAGTCGATACATTTTCTCTAACGGTAGACTTTAAAACCACACAATGTAATGCTCTACAATAGGCATGTTCACAAAACATAAAGGGTGCATTAGTGTTGGTGACATGGCCAGTCACACATCAGCATGAAAATAAACTGCAGCGAGCAGCTTAGCATGTAAATTTAATCATGCCTGGCCAGCGGAATGTGGGCACAGCAGATGTGCAGTTGTGCTTCATTAGTTTTAATTTGCAATGGTTTAACACTCAGTGTACTGGTGGCTGGAGCAATGGGCTGTTTAGCTGTGACCTACAAAGCTATTCACTACAGGCTAAGAACACCGTATGTCAACTGGAGGCTGCTACATGTGACATACCACAGGCTCTTGTTTTATGCCTATGTGCATCATTGCGCTCCTTGGTTAACCTTTGCCAATGAAAACAATGGCTTAGCATTTAAATAAACATGTTTCCAATCCAGTTTTGTAATGCATGTTTTTTTCACGCAATCGAAGATTTTTTACATTTTATTAATACAGTTATAATATCGCAATGTGCAAATAAGTATCCAGCTTTTGGGGTGTCTGCCATTTAAATAACACAACATTTTGAAGACACGCATATAACGCATGTGCACACAGTACCAATCTCACATTTCAAAATAAGGACCTTAGTAATTCCAATACGTATGAAATTACCAAGAGAAAATGAAACACTGGAGAAACATTGCCTTAACCAGTTAATAAAAAGTTATACTACTGACGAACACAACACTGTCTTCTATTTTGTGATTCTATACGTGTACCGGCTTTGCATCACAGCAGGCAATATTAGCAGGAATCCATCTTGCATTTGCAAGTCTACGACGTGCTACAGCACACGTTATGCAATTTGATTGTGCAGTGAAGCAGATAATGCTGCAAAGATCAACTCTCACACCAACATTTTTAATTCAATGATCTATATTGCATGTTAACCTGATTATAAAATATATTTGGCACGCTTTGTATAGTTAGGGATCGGATCACATGCATATCAGGAAGCATTATGTCACGCCATTTCAAACTTCCAATTTAAGCTGACGAACCTATTGTAGGTGTGAACTCTTAATCTGCATACTAATTGACGCTATCTACACACTGCCATGCCATACACCGGCGATACCGCACATTTCAAATACAAGAAATATTGCCATTATCTGCTTTCTCTAAAATGAATATGCCAAATGCAATTATTTCTGACTAATCGGATTACCCAAACACCCTGCAGAAGGCGGTTTAATAGACAAGCTGCTTACAAATCTACCACAATGGATTATACAAAAATCCTTCACTGAACCACAGCGCCAACAGGAGTGGGCCATACGTCCGTCGCTAAATAGCTGTAGAGAAATGCACACAGCAAGTGGATACTAATAAAGTAAATGTAGCTCTTCTAATGTGACATTTGTTTTGGTGGAACATCACGGGACACTCAAGCAACAACTCATGGCAAACCAAATGAGACGCTGTTGCTGCGTGAGATGTGCACTTCGCTGCTTTGTATGAAACACAACGGCGCGTGACCATCTCAGCGTTGTGAAAAGCATATAGACATAATTCATTCATTGTCAGAAACAGCATAATCCTTTGCAGGGTTGCGGTGAGCCGGAGCCTATCCCGGCATACACAGGGCGCAAGGCAGGGCTATGCTCAGGATGGGACGCCAGTCCGTCACAGGACACCGGGGGCACTTTAGTCAGCGAGCGATTTAAACTATGCAGCAGCATGTCTTTGGACTGTGGGAGGAAACCGGAGTGCCCGGCGAAAACCCATGCGGACACAAGGAGACCATGCAAACTCCACACAAAAAGGTACCCGAGCCTGGATTCGAACCCTTCTTGCTGTGAGGCAGTAGTGCTATTCACAGCGCCACGGTGCTGCCCTGACAGATATCGAACACACAGTGTATTTATAGGTCCACTGCTGGAAAAGCCTCCCCTCCACCACCCCAATATTGTAAGTTCTAGAGAGCCCCTCGAGAGGGTAGATTTGCCCTCCTATTTCATGATGGCCAGATGCTTTGGAAGGGGTGGGAGTTCCCCCACGCTTTACCCCACCACACCACACCTGGGTTGTGATGGTTGGGACACTGGACTTGAAATCAAGAGGTCGCCAGGGTTATGTAATTTGGTTTAAATGCTGGATGCGATTGTAGACAAAATAATTTCACAGGCATGCAGTTTAGCTACTCACTGACGATACACTGTGCGTCTTTTAGTATTGTATAAATTACATCCATCTAGCCATTTTCAGAAACCGCTTAATCCTGTACAGGGTCGCGGTGAGCCGGAGCCTATCCCGGCAGACATAGGGCGCAAGGCATGGCTATACCAAGGACGGGACGCCAGTCCATCACAGGGCACCGGGGGCAATTTAGTCCGCAGGCCAATTAACCTATGCATGTTTTTGGACTGTGGGAGGAAACCGGAGCGCCCGGCAAAAACCCACGCGGACACGGGGAGAACATGCAAACTCCACACAGAAAGGCACCCGAGCCGGGATTCGAACCCGGGCCCTTCTTGCTGTGCGGCGGCAGCGCTACCCACTACGCCACCGTGCCACCCCATTGTATATATTTATAAATAATTTTGACGACTGTGAGATGATTTTAACTTACATTTGGAGTAAAACATTTAACAAATATTTATCACTTTAACACTTTCACTGGATGTGACTTCAAATGAATTTAAGCAATTTAACTACGTGAAAACAGGGATCCAAAGCACAATATATATATGTTTCTTTAAACGACTTAATAATTGTAGTTACTGTACATAGAGACAGCATATGATGAACACCTGTATGGGAAGTGGGCATTGGATTTCCATGAACAGACTTGGCCTTCACCATCACCGTTAGAGCATGGAATAACGACTGATGATTTAGAAACACTACAGTCTATATGTATAGTCGTAATTCGGTTGGAACAAATGTAAATACTGAGGTAAACCTGTACAGTACTTTAGTTAGAAAACCAATAAACAATCTCCCGTCCACTTAAAACATGTAATTTGGTATTTTAAGCGCACTGTTAATGGGCTTCAGAAATGAATATGAAGCTTCAAAATGATATTGTGGACTGTACACAATCCAACTGAACAGCTGACATGCTGTCCAAATGAGTATTAGTATTTCTATTCATATTACATGACAATAAAAGCCTCTTTGTGGCAGTGATGTAACCATGGCACTTGAGCCAAGCAGTGTGGTTTGAAGCCACGTGAAGTGCACATTGGCTCACTGGCAAGAGGTCATTGGACAGGTGCAATGTTATACGGTTAACGTATTGAAATACGTGGCAGATACATGGCTTGCTCTCCCACAATGCCAACTTGCTCTGTTTTAACCACCCAGCCTTCCAGGCGAGCCATAATTTCTCCCACTGTTGCTGAAGCATGACTGCCATCAACTACCCAGTAACGTGTTTCAAATGCTTGGTCATGTGTTGGTTGTGCATGCAGACCGCATGAGCCAATCAGCACACCCTCGCCTGCCAGAGAAGCTCACTGGAATTTCGTCCAGATCTCTGAAAGATCTGAGCTCCTCACGCAATCCAGGCTGCTTAAACTCAAGATGGATCATAGGCAGGCCAGCCTGAATGTTTCAGATGTTCATCTAAAAAGGGGTACAGTAACTGATTTTTTTTTTCAAGCATAGAATACAGTAGACGAGATATATGTGCGCAAGAAGGCGTGGAGCTTTGTGCCGCATGAAGGGCTGGACAGCTCCCACATTTTATCATGCAGCTGACACAAAAATCACGCCACTCACATGATCCGTAGCCAGCTCCAGAGTGGAGTTGGCCGTGAGCACACTGCCCAGGTAGGGAAACTCCTCCACCAGTCCACCCTCGTATGCAGGCGCGTCGCAGCCGCGGGTGTTGCGACACCCGCACTTTCAAAGAAACATGATTCCATCCCCCCCGCTTTTTCCTGCAACACCTGCGGCTGCGACGCGCCTGCTCGTATGCATGGAAAGTTTGGAAGGCGGAAAGTTCAACTTCTAAAGTGTGCAAGAGACGCCTGTTACGAAAGTAGTGGTTTACGATGCAAAAAGGTTACAGAAAGGTTTAAAAGTATTTAAAGTGAGAGGGCTCAATTGTCTGAATTGAGACATGTGGTTTTATTTCTATGTAGGCCCTCAGTGTCAGTAGAATGGCTCGGGCAGAAAACAAATTGTACGGATTATTTTTCTAAATACAGGGTGCGGCATAAGTCTTAGCATATAAAAGAATTATTCTCGGTAAATCGACTTATGCCGCACCCTGTATCAACAGTGGTAGAAAAGAAGTGGCTCCCGCAACAGATGTCAGTGGGCAGGATGATCCGGTGTGCCACGCTCTGGGACTCATGGCCACAGGCAAACGTTCCACCATAAACACTGATCTAATTCCATCCATCCATCCATTGTCAGAAACCACGTAATCCTACGCAGGGTTGCGGTGAGCTTGAGCCTATCCCTGCAGACACAGGGTGCAAGGCAGGGCTATGTCCTGGATGGGACACCAGTCAATCACATAGCACCGTGGGCAAGTTAGCCAGCAGGCCAATTAACCTACGCAGCAGCATGTCTTTGGACTGTGGGAGGAAACCGGAGTACCCGGCGAACACTCACGCGGACACGGGGAGAACATGCACACACCACACAGAAATGCACCTGAGACGGGATTCGAACCCGGTGGCTTCTTGGTGTGAAGCGGCAGCGCTACTCACTGCGCTGCTCTAATTCATACGATTGAAACTAAATAATGATGCAAGTTATTTACAACTTTATGTTTGTGTCCTTTAACTGGGAAGCTGGCTCCCGAGCTTGATTCTCTGCCACAGCTCATTTCAGTGGCAACTTTACGCCTTTTGGCTGTGACCAGGATAATTTTTTTGTATTACAACATCACCCAACGCTGTAATGGCCTTGACGCCTTCCAGACGCGCATGTCTGTTGGATGTTCGGCCTTCGTTAGTCTCCTACCCCTACTGCGAATTGCAGAGTGTTCTAAAGACCTCTCCACTTGAGGCAAAGGAAGACATGAACTACGCACATTTGATCACCGGTTAAATCCCCCATGAAAGGATATTTACTGTGGAACACTGCAGGGCTCAGTCACAGGGACCACAGGTGGTGTATAGGAGGATGTTGATCTCAGCCTGCCACCCTTCTTTCATGTACAATGAGGTGTACCTCCTCTGCTATGGTCTCAAATGCTTCCCCTTAGTCCTCCTGCGCCTCTGCTTTCTGGCCGCCAAAATAACGGTGGATGAGCACAGCTGCCTTTGGCACGCGTGTCGGTCACCCATCGATTGTGTCCTCCCGGCTTCTACCGTTATTGGAGAGCGTAAATAAAATAGTTTTTAAACACACCACTGGTGAGTGATATATGAACCACTCCTGGCTCCGAGTCACCAACCTACAGTGACCAGTGTCGTCAAACACCTACCATGGCCGGTATGGTGTGTGGGGAGGGATTTATCCGGTTGTGCATTGGATAGAGGGCTGTGAATCATTATTGTTTGTTTGATGGTTGCTCTTCAGAGCTAGCCGTGTCGAGTGATCTCCATCTCTCCCTGCAAGATGGAGATCGCTCGGCACGACAACCCCAAAAGAACAGCTCTGAAGAGCAACCATCATGAATCGAGCAGTGAAAACCTACATCAATATACTGTTTGTTTAATAAGTTGTGTGGATTCGTCCATCAATCCACCCATTATCAGAAACCGCTGAATCCTATACAGGGGTTGCGGTGAGCCGGAGCCTATCTCGGCAGACACAGGGCGCAAGGCAGGGCTATACCCAGGATAGGACTCCAGTCCATCACAGAGCACCGGGGGCAATTTAGCCGCATGTCTTTGGACTGTGGGAGGAAACCGGAGTGCCCGGCGACTTTTTCACATTTCACTTTAGGTTGATAGGGTGTAAGAATGTATATGCTTTAAACGTTGAGATAGAGTTTGCATTCGGAGAAACTAGAATGGCATGTAATGGCATCTGAATTCGACTGAATCCAAGACAGGGAGGTAATTCTTCAAAGATGTCTCGTATTTTTGTCCAATGCGTGATGTCTATACAAATTCAAATCCAATTATTCGAAAATATGCACAGGTTTTTGACAACTTGATTGAATTTCAATGGTAATTTATATAGTATTGTCAAAACTGAAAAACAAAAAAGCTTCAAAATAGATTCCATTTCAAATATATATTATTAGCGTTATTCACGATACACACCATTCTAATTTAAAAAATAGGAATAGAGCATTTACGGTAGTCAAGTTTATGAGCATGTGATATAAATGATAAGTACAACCTTTAATTGGGTTTGAAAACGTGTGGACAAAAAGCAAATAACGGACACATTCAGGTCCTTAAACTGATTACACGATCACAATATTCTCGAAATGCATTAGGCAATCAGCGGGAAAAGACAAAACCAGCTAAAGTGTAAAAAAATAGCTTGTTCGATTCCTGCCTCGGTTTGCTTTTCTGTATGGAGTTTGCTGATTCTTAGCATTTCTGCTTGGGTTTTTTTCCGGGTCCTCGAGTTTTCTCCCACGTGCCTAAATTGCTCCTACTACCCTGCGATGGACAAGCGTCCTATTGTGGGTATAGCCCTACCTTGTACGGCAGACCGTGTCTGCCGGACAGGCTCCAGAGAACCGCTAACCTCTCCAGAATTAAGCAGATGCTGACAATAATGATGATTTATTTACCTGCTCATTATTTTTTTCCCACAAATTCGCAATAACAAACAGTCTAGGTGAGAGCACTTTAACGACATCAATTGTTGGTGGCATACGACGTGTCCAATAGTGAAGTACTGTATTGTAATCTTCTTTTTCTTTGCAATTCTTCGTAGCACGATGGTCAGCTTCTGGACATCGTTGTCTTTCAGCTCGGCCTCAAAGTGTTTGGTAGAATTCGCAGGTAATACCAAGTATTACACCTGCTCCAGGTGCCTATCATGCAAGACGATGTTATCCTGATGATATCTAATTTACAACGTTTTAATTCACTCTGAGCTTAAATTTTAAAGCTTACCTTTATTGTATAGATGTCACAACATCTATACTACAGCTACACTTTATGCACAGCTATTTGTTTGTGGACAAGAAACATCGATACTCAAAGTCTGAAAGTGCCCTGAAGCTCTGGAATTCAACAATTGGGGAAATTGCCTACTTTGACACGAATAATTGGAGGCCCGCAGGAGTGATATTAATGGCAACCTAATAAACCACAACCTCAACCATGACCCATTTTCACAAGTCCTCCAGTCCAAGGTCATTAGGGGTATCCTGACAGAATGGAGCTGCATGTGGCCCGAGTAAAAAAAAAATCTACACAGTTCACTTGAAGATGTGTTTTGTAGCTTTCAAATTTTGTACCTTTAAATATGTATTCACTATCAGTACAGCAGTGGCTTAATCCTGCAGAGGGTCAGGTTTAGCCAGAGCCTATCCTAGCAGACACTGGGCCCAAAGCAGGGCTATACCCAGGATATGACGCCAGTATCACAGGACACTTGGAGCAATTTCGTGAGCAGGCCAATTAACCTAGGCAGCAAGCATGTCTTTGGACCGTGCAAGGAAACCGGAATACCCAGCGAAAAACCAGGCAGACATGGGGATAACATGAAAAATCCAAAAAGGCACCCGAGCCGGGAATCGTACCCGGGACTCTATGAATGTGAGGCGGCAGCGCTACTCAAGCGCTACCTGCCATCCACCAGGAAATATTATTTCACAAAATATTTTGCACAATAGGTTACATTATATAATATTATAAGCTGTAATATAGCCCTTAGTTATGTCGAAACATCGTCATGTTTCAGCTGTAAATTATAATGTAATTATTTACTAATCTGTGTTATATAAGATAGATGTTTATTATTACAAGGATTTTTAAAAAGTACAAATTTATGCCAGTGCTGTTATTGTTAATTCAATATGCTCGTGAGCAGTTTCTGTATTAACTTTAATGACTATAATTGAAGGGCCACTTAACTTCTTTTTATTTAAGCTAAATGTGTTTTTATTAGAACAGGAAAATAAATCTCCATCTAATGGCAGAATGTTATAGCTGCTGTTTATTGGCTTTACCAGACAGTAAAAATCATTATAGCATGCAAAATTCAGACATCTAGTCCACATCAAAATAGGTTCCACTGATTACGATCTACTGCTGTCAAGCAAAAAAGATGCCCTTTATCAAGTCCCCCGTGGTTAAATCACGTTGAGAGATTGCCATGAAAAGCAACAGTGGGAATGCGGAGGCTACTTGAATTAATCATATGTTTGGTCTTTTATTGTAGCCATAATGCTCCCGAGAACGTGGGTGATAATGGACCACTGCACCGCAGGCAACTTGCCTTTTCTGCATGGCGATGTACTTTGCATCATTGTCCTGTATATGGGTTGGCAGTTTATTTGCATTCGTAAAGAACTTCCTGTTAAATCTGGTCAACCACAATATTGGATATAGCTGATTTCTGGGAAAGGCAATTTCAAGCATTAGCAATGCTAAATGGTTTACTTAAATATTAAATACATCATTCATCTCTCTATGCTATGATCTCCTACTGACAATTACAAAGCCAGATAAATCAATCTCAGTACTACTATCCATTACTGTGCAATATGGCCGATTCTCAAGACATAACTTGAAAGCGAATAAGTGGGAAATTCTTCCCCAAACCTATTCTTGACTAGGCCTCTCGTTGTCTTTACTCAAGTGTTTCAATATCTAATCGTAACGCACACACCTTCTACCTAGTCTTGTAGGTTTTTTTACATCCAGTTTCACTTACATAATACCAGAAACTGCTCATCCTGGTGGGCGGCACGGTGGCGTAGTGGGTAGCGCTTCCGCCTCACAGCAAGAAGGTCCCGGGTTCGAATCTCGGCTCGGGGTGCCTTTCTGTGTGGAGTTTGCATGTTCTCCCCGTGTCCGCGTGGGTTTTCGCCGGGCACTCCGGTTTCCTCCCACAGTCCAAAGATATGCTGCCAGGTTAATTGGCGTACTGACTAAATTTCCCTAGGCGCCCTGCGATGGACTGGCGTCCCATCCTTGGTGTTCCCCTGCCTTGCGCCCTGTGTCTGCCGGGATAGGCTCCGGCTCACCGCGACCCTGTATAGGATTAAGCGGTTTCTGAAAATGGATGGATGCTCATCCTGGTTTTTTAAAAGATCAAGACTCACCAGGGACCAGGGGGTTCCCAACCTGTGGCTGCAGAACACTAGTGTCCCCCCAAGGCAATGGGAATTTTCCATTTTCAGAAACCGCTTAATCCTATACAGGGTCGCGGCGAGCCGGAGCCTATCCCGGCAGACACAGGGCGCAAGGCAGGGGAACACCAAGGATGGGACGCCAGTCCATCGCAGGGCGTCTGGGGAAATTTAGTCAGTACGCCAATTAACCTGGCAGCATGTCTTTGGACGGTGGGAGGAAACCGGAGTGCCCGGCGAAAACCCACGCGGACACGGGGAGAACATGCAAACTCCACACAGAAAGGCACCCCGAGCCGAGATTCGAACCCGGGACCTTTTTGCTGTGAGGCGGAAGCGCTACCCACCACGCCACCGTGCCGCCCGGCAATGGGAATGGCTCCATTGAATTGTTGCAGAGACGATTGTTTGTCACAAAACACAATTCATTACTGCACTGTGATTTGAAAAAAAAAATGCAGTCTCATGCTGGGTATAGCCCTGCCTTGCACCCGTGTATCCTGGGATAGGCTCCAGCTCACTGCGATTCTACACAGGATTGAATGTTGTATATAATGTATGCATCTAGTCTGAAAGCCGCACGCACTGTGACCTCTTGCACAAGCAACTCTTGAGAAGTGTAATGAAACTGATTTTGACTAAATCTAATGACTTCTCAGTGTCTCAGGATTAATCTTTTGAACTGTGGATCACGCGTCAGCTGACATAATTTCCACCTCGGTGTGTTAGGACCAAGTGAGCTGGGGTGGAAAATGAAATCATTACATTTTGAGGCAACAGAGCATCATCGGACAGTCGGATCAGAAGATCCAATTTTCCAGTTTGTGTTGAGAAAAAAAACCAGCACTCACAAAATGCTTTGAAATCTCCTATTTGATTACAAAATCTTAAAATGCAATCTTCCAAATATTACACCAACATTTCATGCATTATACACGTATGCATTCAATATTTTAAAGGTAGAGTCCATTATAAAAAGTACAATTTTCAAAATTAGCTCTCGGGTATGTTTTAACATTTTAATCATTGCTCCTGTGGACAAACTTAGATATTTACCAAATAAAAAAAGTGATCATTTTAGGGATACGGTGTTCAAAAATATGTTTGTTTATACGGTACACAATGTATACACCACTTGTTTTGAAAATGTGAGTCATTTATCAATATTAATAACCACTTAACGCTGGAAAGGGTTGCAGTGAGCCGGAGGCTATCCCGGCAGACACAGGACGCAAGGCAGGGCTTTTCCCAAGATGGGATGCTAGTCCATCGCAGGGCAGTGGGGGGAAATTTAGGCAACAGGCTAATTAACCGGGGCAACATGTATTTGGACTGTGGGAGGAAAAAGGAGTACAGTACACGGCAAAACCCACACGGTCACGCAGAGAACATACACACTCCACGCAGAAAGGCACCTGGGCTGGAAATCAAACCCGGGATATCTCACTTTGCTGCGGCAGCACTACTCACTACGCTATTGTGCCGCCTTTTTAAAAGAACTATATCAAATGTGTTATTCTAATGCTTGTTACTCAGGAAAACCTCGCAGTCTCGTGACTCGTTTTAAGGAGGGTCCTGGAGAGTTTTCACAGTCGGGGGAAATGATTTGTAATGCACAGTACAATTGAGTAATTTGTAATTTTGAAAACTTGGCCCATGACGCATGCACATTTGCCTACTCTTGTGAATAATCTCATGGGTCTTTAACGTCCCACTGTGAAGCAGACAGCGTGTATTTATATGATGAATAAACAGGGAGTCATGACCAGGGCGGCCGCTACATGAGAACCGCTAACTTCTGCAACACGTACGCTGGCACACTCCAATGTGAGAGATTTTGAATATTGTATATTACAACCTGATGAACGGCAGAGCCAGTATTTGTCAACTATGACTGAATATTTAGAGTATGCATTAAAGTAAAATATGCATACACTAGTCAGGCAGTGATTAAAAGAGCCCTGCAGCCAAGACAAATTCAAATTCAAACATAAGCAAACGCAATGTGTTATAATAATATAACGTTTCACTGTGCGAGCTCATGCTTTATAAGTCTACCGTGATGTAATGGTTGTCACATTGGACTTGCAATCCAGCATTCGTTGGTTTGGATCTCCCAGCGCCGTTGTTTGTGGGGTGAGGAAGGGGAACTTTATTAATCACCGCCACCTCTGTCCACCCAGCAGTATAAATGTACCCATCACAGTTGAGCAACAGGCTACGTGAGGTGAGGTAAAGCGTGAGTAATCCCATCCTTTTTAAGATCGTCTGGAGAGCGTGGAAGGGAAGGCCAAATAACCACTGGAAGAGGCTCTGTGAAGCCCTCTCGAGAGGAGACCTTCCACCAGCAGTGGTGTGAGCAAGTAAATGTGCTACATCGTTATCTTCACCTTCAGTGTTATGAATTAATAACCCCATTAAAACGGGCTCTTTTGCGATAAGACGAGCACTTAAACACAATGCTTAAAATGCTCTAAAGTGTCCCTTGAATATATATTCACACCCATTTTCAATTACACATATTTTTAAAAAATCCTATTCTCCCTTTCACTGCCAGTGTGGCCTTAATATATCTGGGCACTTGCTGATGCAGTGAGCGGAGATATGGATATGCTGGCTAGTTGGCTATATTTCTGCTCCAGTGATCTGTATTTGATTTCAGCCTCAGAATCCGAAACGGTTTTTCTTAGGTCAGCTCAGCCTGAAATGAATATCCAGCACTTACAATTCTACGAAAGAATCACAATTGTAGCCAGGCGTGGTGTTGCTGACCACCGGGCAATCTCGTTATATACAGGGCAGGGGGACCACTCCTTGTAAAACCACCTTTGCATCAGCAATTCTTCAGGATTAACAAACGCAAGGTTCCGTTCGTTGCCTCCTTTTGTTGCACTCACCGTTGCTGGGTTAAGCCCCGTTGCACTCCCCATCCACACCGGCGTGCAAATCAGCTTACGGTTGCTGCTGCTGTGCTCACAATGCACACGTGGGCAAGCACACACACGACACACGACTGCTGCCACATTTGTCAGGCTTTGACGCAGTGCTGACGGCACCTCTCAAGGCTGGCCTCTCAGCACGCGGCCGATCAATAATAGAACGTGCGAGACACCGGGAGGTGATGCTGCGTGTGGAGGCGGCCCGTGTAGCTGCTGATCGGGGTTGCAGATTAACCCGGTTGCCATGGAACTATTTTCACAGCTTTAAATCTATCCGAGCGTCACAGCCGTCTTTCACATGGGTTAGATCTCTAACCAAGACGATTTTACAGGTGAAGCCGATTGTACACGTGCGGTGCAACCATCCAGGTAATTTTATCCATCCATCCATCCATTGTCAGAAACCATCCATCCATCATCAGAAACCGCTTAATCCTATACAGGGTCGCGGTGAGCTGGAGCCTATCCCGGCAGACACTGGGCGCAAGGCAGGGCTTATACCCAGGATAATAATAATAATAATTCAATTTATATAGCGCCTTTCACCCGAGGGTCACAAAGCGCATCCTTCATAGAGCACCGGGGACAATTTTGTCCGCAGGCCAAATAGCCTATGCAGCAGCATGTCTTTGGACTGTGCGAGGAAACCGGAGTGCCCGGCTAAAAACCCACTCGGGCACGGGGAGAACACACAGAAAGGCACCCGAGCCGGGATTCGAACCTGGGTGCTTGTAGCTGTGAGGCGGCAGCGGTACTAACGGAGCCACCGTGCCCGTCCCCAGGTCAATCAGCGTGTGGACAAAATCCTGGCCACGCACTTCACGTTGCTAGGGCACAGGTCCATTCAAGTTTGGGAGCGGATGTGGGAGCGTATAATAAGTGCGGTGTAACAATGGGTTTTGCTTCTGCTATTTACCTATAGCACCCAGTTTGCTGTCTATGAAAGACACTCGTTTCACCATTATCCGGGCCATCATTCCTGACAGAACGGACTCCGTTTTTAATAGATAAACCCAATTAATTTTGAGAAGAACTAGAAACGGAGCGATTGGTTTTTCACAGGTCCCAATGAACGCAGAAACAAATGACCCAGTAATCCACTGTTCCTTTAGGTTTTGCTATCATCACGCTCGGTGAACCCACGCTCGTTTAGCATGGCATGTTTTTTTATAGATAGATATATCTTTACATTGTGTACATATATGCACTATGGACTGAAAGGTAATTGTCACATGTATTACCTAAATATTACACGTTTAATGAATAACTCTGTCTGCCTCGGTCATCCATTGCTACATAAAATATGTAATCGTT
>JAZEWU010000002.1:3053241-3071791 GCA_036362915.1 Geotria australis
TAAACGTTCCCATTTCCTGCAGGTCTAATGTATGACTTAATATGAAGTCAAAACAGATGGTGTTTTCGAGGGCATCAAGGGCCTGTATCTCAGGCATGGGTGTACAGTAAGGGCCTATTGTGAGATCAAATGAACCAATGCCAACAGCTTCGGCTTGGCTGCTGCATCGTCATCCTCTATCCCCGCTTAATCCTGTACAGGGTCGTGTGGACCGGAGCCTATCTCGGCAGACACGCAGCTTATGGCAAGGCTTATACCTAGGATAGAACGCCAGTTCATCGCAGGACACTGGGGGAATTTAGTCAGCGGGCCAATTAACCTTGACAGCGTGTCTTTGGACTGTGAGCGGTAAGCAGAGTACCGAGCAGAAAAGGGCCTTCTTGCTGTGAAGCGGCAGTGCTACTCACGCCGCCACTGTGCCGCCCGGCTGTCCCATCCCTCTCCAGGCAAATCATTGCCCTCCTGTATTCTGTAATACAACCTGCACATGCTATGATGCTATACGCACAGAACAACGTGTATTTGTTTTCAATGTCAAACAGAAAATATTTTACTTAAATTGTAGTGCGACGAGCGAACAGAATAAATAAACGAGAGTTAAGAATCTGAAGACGCTTGATAAACAAAAGACAGAAACATTGACCCAGGCTGCTGCGCCCAGCATTGCTGGCTCTTGTTTGTTCCCAAGCTGAGAACTCAAATGCACAAAACAACACAACTGCAAACATAAACTAATGGACAGGTAAGCCGTTTAAACTACTTCATGAAAAGGCATAAAGCTGATGCAACACCAAATGTCACAACGCATGGCATCATAGTCGTGTGTTTACAACGCTTACCTGTGCGCACTTCTCTCCAACGTGCTCTTTACTCAATTTCATCTGTTCACACTCGACTCTGCCAGCCAATCATAGGCCGCCGCCTCCTCCTCCGCAGTCACATTGTATTAATAGATGTAGGTGCCTGGCAGTGCCACACCCACAATCCAATTGCCGGTGATTGTTTTCAACTCCTCACTCAACCTTGATTAAACACTCCGGACAGTTTCATTGTTCCCAGTAGACAAGCACTTAACCTTTGCTTCCCCGAGTTCATCAGACGCATGCGCCCCTAACGTTTTAATCCACACAGCTATTTGTCTTACAGCACACTACTATAATCCCACTATTTCGGTGTTTTCAAACTATAATGTGTTTACTATAATAATAATTTACAGCCCTTGTCAATCCACTGCTGGGCGAAGGCCTCCCGTTGCCAGTCCGGTCATGCGGGTTGTTTAACCGTACTTCACCACACTCATCTGTGTAGGCCTGTGGAGGGGATGTGCAGGACCAAGCAGTAGATTTATCACTTGTCACTGATGTTAGCCCTGCCCGACAAATCGAACTTGAGTCACAGGGTCCATAAGGCAGTTCGATACCAATGCAGCATTGCTCTCCGCTCGATCAAAACGCACCTAAACCGTAAACTATGCCATATAAATATAGACACGTTTGCATTGTTTCATATACTAGCTGGTCACCCCGCCCTAGATGGTAGATAGCGCCTTTCAACCAGAGGTCTCAAGGCGCTGCAGGAAACAGCAAAGAGGTGGAGGGAGGCAGCCACGCGGTCAGCCGCCGCCACCCCGCCCTATATATTGTGATGGTATCGGCGAATTCATTAATCTGTATTTTTAGTTGTGGGATGAAACCGGAGAAAACCCACGTAGAACAGAGGGAGAGAACACACAAACTCTGCACAGAAAGGCGCCCGAGTTCAGAATAGACCGTCTCGGGCAGGGTATTCTGTGAAGCACAGATGTTACCACTGTGCCACCCTACATGAACCAGCCAACACCGCATCGCCTGCCCGAGGAGCTCACCAATGGGACTTTATCCAAGAATCACGGTCAAATACAAACCCGCATCCACGTTAGCTCCATTATAGTAAGAAAAAGTGAGATATACATCATATGAATGTTAACAAATATAAAACGTTTGCTTTATTGAACACAGTAGCAGCAGCAACAACAGCAATAACAACAACAACATAAATGCCTCCATCCTTTAATACATTGAGAACATTTAGAAATATAATTTATTCTTTAGAAAATAACTATACATTGCAGATTAGTTCAATAAAACAATGTGAATACAATGATGTATTGAAAATTATTGTAAACTGCCAAAAAGTAGGACTCTTGTATTACAGTATTTACAAAAGATGATTTTTTTTTAGAAAAATATCAAATCAAAAGATCTAAACTTTTGGATACTGGTCCAGAAATGAATGAAGAAGATATACAGCTTTATTTAAATATATACGTATTGTTATCTGCAATCTTAATTTCTAATGTAGAGGAATGCTAATTTTATCATTAGTTCATAATATTAAGATGCAAATATTGGTACTGAACATGGGTAAGGCTGGACATAGACATCAAAATAAGACTTATCGCTGCAGGTTTTCAATGTCAATATTGAACTCAATTTCAAATGTGATTACACAGTTAATTTATACATATTCCCTGGAATTTGTGGCTTTAATTATGTGTATATGCGTGTATGCTTTCCAGTGAGTGTTTTTGTGCCGTAGTATAGAGCGCGTTTGAGTGAGATATATCAAAGGCATAAATTAGTTGCTTGCGCAAAGTGCATGTACGTTTATAAGCTCTCTTCCACCACAAATTAAAAACACTTCAGGAAAATGCATATTTTACCTATATTAATCTTTGCACAGCCTTAGTCAATATACAGTACGATACATGAACAATATTACATC
This sequence comes from Geotria australis, assembly GCA_036362915.1. Lineage (NCBI taxonomy): Eukaryota > Metazoa > Chordata > Hyperoartia > Petromyzontiformes > Geotriidae > Geotria > Geotria australis. Next base: position 3,056,005 of record JAZEWU010000002.1, read on the forward strand.
CCGAGGATACTTTATGGAATGCCCTTTCTATCGTGGTGGCACTAAAACATACGTAGCGCTGTGTATCATTAAATAACTGTAACACCAATGCATGAGTACCAGTGTAAGTATTGATGACAGGCAAGAACCATCAGTCTAATACCGTACCACAAACAATATATGCGACTGCAAGACAAATCACAGCAAAACATAGCTGTTAATAATAATAACACTGCAAAATTGCCCAATTACATTGTTTTGAAAGTACGTATTAAAGATGCACAGCTCCAAATAGTGCCAGATAAAGTCAACCGCTTTCTGCGCGAAGAAATTTTCAAAATGTAATGTTAACATTATTCATAAAAAACACACGTGCTGTGCTGATTTGTCAAAGTGGAAAGGAGGGCTTTTAGACCAGAAAAAGCTTTGCATTGCACCTTTGCTGTATACACGTGTACATGTAAACGTTAAGTGAATCATGTTTCAAAAATACTAACGTATGTGGTACAAATAAAGACGTCAAACAGGTGAAAAACTATTTGGTAAAAAAAAAACTTGCTATTTTCTTACAATGACAGTAAAATGTGTATTTATACCCGATAACAGCGTCTCCAAAATTCTATCCCCGCTCCATCTTCCCGCCCTTACCAATGTACCGCCCATCCACATAACTAATTAAGTCCTTCAACTCTACACTTGCCCGATGATTGTTAAACGCGTGCCACGCTGTCTGCATCCGGTGAAACACGTGCACACGCACATTAGTATCTCAAACGTCATCTCAATGGGCTCTCTGTCAAGCAGACAAGTGTTGTTTATGGTGTCACGTGGGACGTTCAGTGTTCAAGGACAATTAGTATCTGAATGCGGAATCATGTTGTAAAGGCGCAGCATGGCGCGTCGTGACGACTGCAGTTTGGAAAAGCCCACGATATTACTGTGACAGTTGCGTATGTGAACTATATGTTGTAAGCAATGCTTACTTTTTTGAATATGCGAAAGTGTATACACAGACAGTGAGAGGTTTTACAATTTACAATGCATTACAACTATACGATTTTTTTTTCATGAAAGAAAACACTGCATATGAAAACAACATGTTTACACTGTTGTACGATAATTGACTGATAGTGTAACGTCAGTACCAGGGAGTGGTTCATATTGATTACAGGCTAGGTTTACATGTTTCATACACATGTATGACTGTATGTTTACATGCCACTGACAAGAAAAGATTAGGGAGAAGGCAGCAAAATTTCTGGAACAAACTGATCTGCTTGAACAGTACAAGAGAACTGAAACCACTTCCAAAATAGCTTAAAACTGTGGTTTAATGCTTGATGACAATCTTTTATTGAGACAATTAATTGAAGATGTTGGTAGGAAGAGTTTAATTATTTTTTTATTATTCTCTTGAATATTTTCGTGTTTTTGCTTTGTCATTGGGCCAAGAGCATTTTGTTATTTTGCGTTACACTCTCAGATCTGTTACTCCAATTCTCACGAATCCGTTTGCTCACATATCAGTCAAGTTAAATTAACTGCACAATGGTTGAAGCAGAAAATAAATGGTTCATAACTGTATGCAGGTGTCACAATTTAAAAACAAATACAGCTGCCTTTGGCCAATGGACAACTCAAGCAATTAATTATGCAATCTTAATAAGTCTTACTTTACACACACCGTTGTCTTCACGGCCAGTTTAAAGACATCGCTCTACACCACTGATGTACAACATTCGGCCCGCCGACCAGATCCGGCCCGGCAACACATTCTATCCGGTCCGTAAAGAATAACCAAAAATGTATCAATTTGTATCGAAATAAGTTTTGACATGGCCTACACCGCTCTAACCTACTGTAAATGTTCTGTGTCCCTGCAGGGGGAGAGTGGATCCGGAGAGAGAGTAGGTAGGGGTCGTGACCAGTTTGTCGCCCTTTGTCTGGTTATTTTATCTGGAACTGGCCCTCATGAAAATTTATTTGTGCACCCCTGCTCGACAGGAATCACCACGGAAATACCATCAATGGATTTGAGTGCCTTGAGACAAGGGGCGTTGCGATCAGAACAGACACTTCATCGTCTTAATATTGATTGCAACGCGTATACATGTACGGTGACTTTTTTCAGAACATCAAATGAATAGGTGGAAATGCTAAATACATTTTAAAAATAGATCACACCATCAGTTGTTGAGAATGGTAGCAGTGTATTTTATGACTGGTTATCATTGAGTTCTTCAACATTAAACGCTGATGGGACTTAAATAACCCCCTCAGCCATCACTGCCAGCAAACAAGGCACTGGCCCATGGACCATTCATTCTTTCAAATCAGCTTAGCTTTCTAATCTCTACTGACACTCTTACACCGTCTACGTGCTGCTCTCTCCATTTAAGGATAAAAGCCCCTTCAATCCAGCATCGTTTTTGCACTCGCCGTTCACGTACAGCTTCAGACACGGCTGTGTTTCTATTTTACTATGGAATATACAATTTGCATAGTTTATACTTTTAAATGATGTATTTTTACGTAAAACTACAATTCAATTTAAACAACACAAGCGTCTTTAATCATAGATACTTTATTTTTAAATGCTAAAACTAGGAAGTTTATCAAAACCACATATGCCTGATGCTTATAATGTCTCCATTGTTTATGTTGCCTGCTCAATGATATTGTAAAACCTTTAATCAATCTAAAATGGATAGTTCTAAATTTATCAAAAGCAATAAATATTTACATTACAGGTCTGGCTCGTAAGGGTGTCGTATCATACGGTGTGGATGATAATCATGTGTCTGTTAATACCAGGACAGATGGTAGAGACCTATTTCTTTGTGTACACAGGGTTGAACAGCATATTAAAAGCGCATCGTGTTTTATTAATATATAGGGTGCTCCATATGTATTGTGGGCCCCAATTTAATTGACCCATAATATTTCTTTACTTTGCCCATTCATTTTTATTTTAAATAACCCTTATTTATTTTAGATGGCTGAAACAAGTTAATATACTATTGAGGTGAAATTGGGGAAACAAGACATCAGAGCCACCCTGTATATAATGTACAATATATACATTTAGTTTATACACATCACACAATTAAAGTCACTTTCAAATATTCTTCCAGTACAGCATTGCAGAGATGTGTTGCACTGCCTCACACGTAGAGATAAAAAAAAACACATTTGGGATGGATGCCAGCTCACTGAACTTTGCTGTCAAATGTCAGCAGATGTACAGAGCAGTAGTGTGGATGAAGTTGTACTACATACTGAGCTACGAGACTTGAGGGCCTCCACCACATGGCACAATGGCCAGAGGGTACAGCTCTGAGCAACGTTGCAAAGTTACACGGAGCACACAATGAATGCTATAAAACGGCAGCAGTGAGAATGGCTAGAATAACCGTACCATTATGTGCTATGAAGACGGTTAATTCTTCATGAATTAGACAAACCTTGGCTGTGTATCACCGTGTGGCTTAAAGTGCAGCTGAATACCGCATGTGCAAGCAATTCCACTGCACCTGTCACAACAGCAGGCAAGTGCTACTCTTATCTGATAAATAGTTGAGCATGGAACTGAATATACTAGGCTCCCATCTAATAACGAGTATACATATAAGGCTACCTCTGCTTTATTTTGTGTTATACTGGCAATTGGTGTATAACTAAAAGGATTTCATAACATGTTGATGTATTCTACACATTGTACTTGAATACGTATACAAAAAGGGCTATATCGTGGTAAATGTGTATAGTTTTGAGAAATTCTATTTTTTTTTTTAATAAACAGTACAGTGCATGTATACACAGTTGGACTGGCTGGCCCAGCTGAACAAGCAGTCATCGACTTGGTAAGCTGTTCCTGGAGTTAAGGGATTACATACTCGACCCAACTTAAATTTCAGCTTCAATCAGCCAGAAAATGGGCTATGTGCTTGGAGGCCTTACTCCCAAACTGGCTATAACAGGCAAGTTCCCTAGTTGCCTGGTAACCCTGTAGAGGCAGACAATATATACCGAGGAGACATGCTAAAAAGCCAGTTAGCTCTTCTGTCATTTCCACGTAGAATTTTTGTTTAAGAACGAGAGTAGAGATTCCAATTGACTTTGTATTTTCTGTGAGCAAAGTGATAGGTTTAATCTTATGAGTGCGAGATTGCATCATTTGTATTTTGGTAGTTTTTTCTTACTGGTGCAACACTGATTTAAACAACACTAACTGGATTTTAGTGGTCGTCTCTCTATATATTGCATATAGAATCATGCCATAATGTCGTGCGTTATAACTGTATACAGTACATGCATGTTACAATTTGGAATGACATGTATTCTCGTTGAATTTGAGAGAATACCATTTAATGAGCAATAGGCACATGTTCACGATGCCTGTTATTCAAAATGACATGGCTCTCAGAGTCTATTGTGCAGTCGAGCTTCACGATTTTCCACGTTTCTCAAAGATGCACACCAAGTCCTAATGCCCATCGAATGTTGCACATAACTGTTAAGAATGTGCAGGTCGTAGTTTCAGACTGGATTTTCACCGAGTTGAATGAATCCAAATCACGAATCAGTTCCTTTGATAACGCCTATGCAACTTTAAAGAGATGCGACGTAAAATGTATGTATATATTGAGACTTGACATTACAAATGTTAGACTCATTTGAGTATCAATGCATTTAAATTCTACACAGCAAGCTCTATTTACACAGAATGTTGAACGACTATTCGACTCAAAAACCTTTGCGATAGTTTAAGCCTAGGATTGTTTTGCAAACGATAAACAATAAAGTGATGTGTGGAAGATGGTCTTCGCTCACATAGCACAAAGCTATACACTGCATGCAGACCCACCAAGCCCAAGCTTAGGATGATTCAATTGTACACGTTATGGCATCAAACCGAGGAACATAGAGTGAGCACGGTGAGGAACTGCCCTACTACTCTACATGGCTTATGCTAATAACAATTGACAGAGTTATATCCAGTTCAGACATTACCAGGATTTTAACTCAGGTACCGGATTCATATTGTAGTGCGCAAACCACTGTGCCACCGCTCCCCATCTGCAGGTCTCACTCAGCCAGAGTAAAATGTGTTTTTTGTAAGTTCAGCGTCTAATTGTTTACTTTAGCCCTACCACCATTGTATTTTCCCAAATTGCATGCATCTGTTTCTAAAAGCACAATATTGATTTAACAATGTTTGCAAAAACTTCCGAATAGTCCAGCTGGTTTCATTTGTCAATAGAGATCTATGGAATCCCCAAAGTAATTAGGCAATTATTTCAACAAAACCCATAATTCTCATTTAATACAACACAGTTTCCACTCCAAAAAAGGAAAACAAAATAATCCGCCACCTTGATACAAAACATGGAAAACGCAATTAAAGTGTACCCAAAAATCATAATTATAATCAAATAAATCACAACTATGTAATTGAAAGTAAGAACCCAACTCACGGATCATAGCCACATTAAATATGTAACTCAAAGTACCTATGTCTCATGTAACTCAAAGGCTGCAGATAAGTTAACATTATTTAGAAATAGCTTTGTAAATTATGTGTGAAGCATGTATTTTATTTAAAAATCGACTGTCTATATCGATAAATCCATCACGAATAGATTCTGGAACCTTCCAATGCCTAGTGGAGCACAAATAATTGTGTTTCCAAAGATTGTGTTTCACATTTGCAATATATATTTTTTTACAAAGCAAACAGGGGCAAGAATTACACAATATTGATAACAATGACCAAAAAACACTTTTAACATCTGTATTAAAGTAAAGCACACAGGGGAAGAAAATATAATGTCACGGTATAAACTTTAATCCATTTGTGAGACTGGTACATCACTGAAACATTTGGTTCCTTTTGAAATTCCAAGTCAATATGTAATCACATTAATAATACTATTCCTAACAAACAGAAAAGCAGTTCTGAATGTAGAGTTATGGATAAATCATTATAGGGTTAAGGAATGAGATTTATGCTTAACAATTAAAAATATATCAAAACAAATTAGAGGGATTTTACAATATTCAGTTTTGTTTTTCAAGCTTTTAAGTGCAGAGTAGCCCACAGTGCAACTGTAGTCATCTTTCTCAAACCGTGGACCACATAGTAACGCCACTGCCTGCTTTGAGGACCACACAGTAACGCCACTGCCTGCGTCGATCATTTGCTGGCAACGTTTCAGATATTCAGCACGAGGCTACCCCTGAAGCCCATCACTGGCTCGCCCAACAATGGCAACATGACATTCCAAACGTTGATGATCAACCCCCCCCTCCATGTGACAGAGGACGAAGTGCATTCTTTCATGCACGTCATAGTTTGCTGATTTTCTGCTCACCATTGTGAAATCACAGGAGGGCTAATTTGCTGTCGAGGCTTCTGTGTGAGTCAGTCTGCAGTCCATCTGCTTGACCATCACAGGGTTCAAGTGTAGGCCAGGGCAGGACGTGGGGCCTCCCTGCGGCCCATCTCCTCCAGTACGCTGGCCAGAGAGTCCAGGTCCCCATCCTCCTCATGCTGGGCCTCCCACAGGTCCAGCACCAATGCCGTGGGGCTCCCTCTCACCTCGAAATACTCCAGGTAGCTGGATCGCACACACACACGTAGGGAACAAACACACAATCAGAACTGAATATACAGCCACAAGGCTGGGTCAGGTGTCTTATGAAGTCCAGTCAGAGTGTCTCACTGCTTTAAAATGGGCACGTGAATACATATTAACAAGAAGCGTTTCTCAAAAAATACAGTATCGACTACTGATGGTTGCTTTTCAAAGCTGTTCTTTCGGGATGGCCGTGTTGAACGCTCGCCGTCTCTTCCTCGCAACGTTTCACCTCCCACATTGCTCGACACGGCTATCCCGAAAGAACAGCTTTGAAAAGCAACTATTATGAATCGAGCCGTGAAAATCCACATCAGTACAGTCTAGACTATTGACATCACATCATGTCACTGAACCTCTATGGTGCTAACTACGTAACGGATATCTATCAGAGGCACTGAACCTTAGCCCCAACGGCGGTGGGAAGCCCAACGGTCACTTGCACAATCCCTTAAGCCACACAACCAGCCATGACCACTGCCCCAGAAACCTCCCGGGAGGGGTTCTCCGTTCTCAGTTGGGAGTTCAAAGTCAACAGTGGGAATTCCGATTCCCCTATAGCAGCAGACGCTCCCATCAAGCCACCTACAAATGGCGGCAGGCATTTAATTGACCCTGGGAGGATGGCATGGGGCCAATGCCACCATCTACAGGCCACAAGCCAGTTTAAGTTAAGAGCTTTTAAGAGATTTGTTAAATTCGTTGCATTACATTATAATTTTATATATCGTTCTTGTTGGTTATTTTGCATTTGTTGTATCGCAGGAATCCCACTTCCAGAGCTCGCAGGGTATTTTCTGCTTGACAAAAATCATCTTCCGTCTATACTCAGCCAGTTTTCTTGGGTGATTGCATGTTACTAAGTGTAACTATTGTGTCAAAATGTAACATGTACATATTTTACATTTAGCGATACTGCCATGGTGTCATGGTTTGCACATTCGACGTGCAATCGGGAGATGACCGTTTCGGTCTCCAGGCACTGCAGTGGACACAATGGTTAAGATTCATGAATCTCACTGCCTCTGTTCACCCAGCTGGATAAGTGGGTTCAACCACAGTAGTTCGGCAGGTCATGTGTGGTGGGATAAAGTGTGGGTACTCTCATCTCTTGTAAAACGTCTGGTCAGTATGAAAGAGTAGGCCAGAGGGAGCTCTCCAGGGCTCCCTCTGATGAAAGCTCTTTTGCCAGCACTGCCATGAGAAAGACAGTGCAGTTCTGCATCTTTACCGTTGTTTTCTTTCAACCATGAGCTCTTTACCATTGTTGCATTCCATGAAGTACAATAGTGCAATTTGATTTTTAAAACAGCGCACAGTCACTGTGAGCCCACCTTTGCCAGATTGCTCTTATAAAGGTGCATCTTATACTAATAATAATAATAGCATTTATAAAGCGCCTTTCACCCGAGGGGCACAAAGCGCTGCACAAGGCTGTGGAGAGAACGACATGTCAACAACGACAGAGAACGGAAATACTGTACTCCATTCGTAAATTTACTACAGTTTCAGAGTTTTACGCCACATTATATTTCTCAGACTTCTCAGCCTCAGGAATTGATTTTGTGAAAATTATGATTGGGCCCAGGAAGGCACCGCTACTTGGATTGTGACTTGTTCTCAAAAGAACAAACCTTCCCACAATGCAATGTGCCAGTAGCATTTTAAAATTAAACTTTTAATATAAACGAGTTTATTCAGTAATACTTCTGGGATTGTTTTGTTATTCAATAGCTCCGAGTAGGTAATATATTCATATTTAAAACATTGTTAAAGGAAAACGTGTTTTAACCCTCCTCAGGCTCCCTCAAGTAGAGTGTATTGTTCAACACGTATTAACTCAATACCTCTGCCTGAAATGTGTATTTATTTTAAGGCAATGTTATTGGTAGATGTTTTGAGGGTTTTTTTTCCCATTTGTCAGTGGTTGCCAGAACCTAACAATGAAGCTTGGAATACCTGATTGAACTGTGGATGTACCAATAGAATGAACTGGTTACATGGTGACAATGCGATGCAGATACTGGTGAGTCAGAATAACGGTGCTCATGAAGTATGGTTCTTAAGAATATTAGCGTTCTGCAGCAAATCCGAACATGACATTGATATATCTAATTACTGTAATTCATTATATTTGTGCAGAATGGCTTAAATTAAATATATACAGCATGCTTTTACGTCCTGGATATCAGTACACTTGTAATATTATGATATATTGTTTTTAGCTTGTAACTACAAATGGAAAGGGCCTGTCTTTGTTCTATGAAAGCAGCCTTCATGTAATTGTTAAAACCTTGTTTTACACAAAAGGTTTGTGGCATGGTGACTTATATATTTATTTCATAGGAGAAAACTAGGGCATTGGCTTGGTAATGACTTGCTACAAGATTTGACAATGCGCGTAAAGGATGGTGTACTTAGTAATGCTGTTTACATCATTGTGATTGACTTAATGCTGCATATTATACTATATTCTCTATCCTGGCCCATGAGTAAGTGTTTATTGTAATATAAATATTTAAATGTATAAATTAGGCTTCTAAAATGTATAGCCTATATACCATCTGGCAATATCGATGCGACTACTGCACATAATTACATATAGGACAAAAGAAAAACTCAGTAGTATATAATTTTAAAATGCATACAAACATAAGTCATATTTACTTTCTATGTAGCCTCCTCAATGTATTATTCTTATAAGGAAAGAAGAACAGTTATTCTACATTGATAAGAACCTAAATATTGTGATTCTCGAGTGGTAATTAAACGTTTTGTTATTGTATTGAAGTATGTTTTCTTCTCTCAGTGTATTTGTTAAGTTTACCATTATATTAAGTATTCTGTCCTTATGTTATTAATTTTTCAAAAGCAGTTTTTTTCAAAATATTTATTTATACTTGATCATGCATTTTGGTGGTTTGGAAATATTCAATTTAATCAAGTTTAATTATTTTTCCCTTCATTTTACGACAGCCATACGATTTAATTAGTGAAACATCATTGACAATGCTCATGCTAAAGCAATTACAATTACATTACTGTATTTTTCCACACAACATTTAAGTTGTATATCATCGAGCACATTCAAATCCACGGTTCACTAGAACTGCAAGGCACTCTAAAATGCTATACAAAATGCATTCTGTCTCAAATAGTCTGGAAAAGAGGCAGAAAATATCTGTGGAGGATCAAGTCGACTCATTGACACACACATTCACACACATTCCTAACTCACAAATACACATTCGGGCACGCATGCATGCACATGTGTCAATAGTCACATACCCATGCCTTCCGTTTTATATGCTATTAAATATCACCATGCTTGCACAAACATGTGCTATACCAATTATATATTAGATATCAGGCATAACCTTATAATTGTATCTGAAAGCACAATCACAAAAGCAAGGCAAATTGGGTTGAGCATTCAGGGAAATATGGGAGAGAGGAAATTACACAAAGCATGACTGCTATCATTATCATCACCACTATCAGCCATGATCTATCCACTGCTGAATAATCTCACATAATGTCAGTTACAACAGTGGGTACGTTTATTAAATGTATTATTAAATAGGCAAGTTCATTACATACTCCCTACCTCTGTCCAGTGTCCAAAGACAGGTCTCTGGTGGTGGGTACTTTCACCTCTTCCAAGATGTCTGGCCAGCGTGAACGACTAGGCCAAATGCCAACTATAGGGTCTCTGTCTAGTGGAGGCCCATCTGGCAGCACTGGCCAGAGTAGGTAACCACAGGGCTGCACCTTTACACGTGAAATTAATACATTTTCATTGTCATGGTTTTTTTTAACCTAATATAAATTCGTGTAAAAGCAAAACGCGTACATAGACATACTAACGTTACTTATAATAACCAAATATTGCAGAGCCACTTGTCTGCTGTCTATTAATATTTGACTGATGTGACTTGTGAATAGTTTTGTTTAACACAATGAGATTGCTTTTTCTAACAATTATTGTGCCATCATAATGTGTATAGACTGCTCCCAGATATGTGTATTGTATTGCTGATGAAACTAACCTGGCTGACTATATCAGCATCAACCCACATGGTGTAGGGTGGGCTTCAATTGTTAAGAGATTTAGAATGGATGAAATATATTGTATACTTATTATTTATAGCTAAAGACGAGCGTCTAAATAAAAAAAAGACAACACCATTCATTATAATAAGAAATTGCTAGCTTTAAAAGAATAATAAGTGAAAAAAGCTATATCCAATGCAGAAATGTCAAGATAACATGAAAGTATAACGATCCACATATCAATATAAACTAGTAAATAGTGGTCTGATCACATGGTATAAACCGTGACTGCCTTATTCATTTATTACATAATATTCCTTTATATTTTTTGATGGCTAAATAGATGTGATTCAACCATGCAGAACAGTATTTTACAAAGTAATTCAGTGGTTTACTCTTAACAAGATGAGCAGGGGGTGATGCAGATTGGTACTGACAATGTGTCTTGCCCTTAAAGGCATAGGTTACACAGGCTGTGAGGCAGGGTACCGAATTGTACAAAATTGACTCATGGAATTAAAAATCAATACCAGGCTAAGAGACATAACCCATTTAGGACTCTCTGTCCACCCATACCTGTTGATGCCCAGTCTATTGCATTAACCCTATATAGCACTCTCTATAAACAAATCTGTTGATGCCAAGTCTATCATATTATTATTGACCCCATAGAGGACACTTTTTCCACTGATAACTCTCCCCACTGATATTATTAAAAATAAATTGTAGAACTCTCTGTCCACCGATACCTGTGGATGCCCATTCTATTATTGATTGTGACCTCCATACAGGAGTCTCTGCGTGTCCACCTTTACCTGTGGATGCGCAGTCTATTATTAATCATGCACCCCATGCAAAAGTCTCCATGTGTCCACCATTATGATTGTGACCTCCATACAGGAGTCTCTGCGTGTCCACCTTTACCTGTGGATGCGCAGTCTATTATTAATCATGCACCCCATGCAGAAGTCTCCGTGTGTCCACTGATACCTGTGGGTGGCCAAATTATTACTAATCATGAATCCCATAGAGGAGTCTCCGTGTGTCCAGCGGTACCTCTGGATGCCCAGCCTGTGCGCCAGGAGCCTCCAGTCGTTGCCGCGGGGGTTAGGGGAGTCCAGGCTGCTGCACAGCTTCTGGCGGATGGAGTAGGGCAGCTTGAAAGCCTGGGGACCCACGACGGCCGAGCCGGCAGAGGCTGCCTCCGTGGGGGAATCATCAGTGGCACTCGGAGCCTGCAAGACACAATCGGCAGCAACATTAGCAACTGCGTCTTCATATGGCTCATGTTGATGGAGAGCAACAACTATAATTTTTCATTGCAGAGGTTGAGCACTGCAGAGACTGGGGAGTAGCGGAGTGATGCCGCATTCGTATTTATAAATCGGACACTGAGTCATTATACATTCCATGGTGTGTTCTGGGTGAAGACAATCACGCACCCGAAAGTTTTTAATTTTCCACTCTTGCATCAAGTGTCCAAATCTGCCACCGAGTAACATTATTATTCTAATGCAATTCTCCTAGTGGTAGTTACTGTTTGAAAGCTGTGTCATTGGAATTGATGGTGTATTATACGCATCGGCAAAGGCAGCACGTTTTTATTTTTAGAAGAAGTCACAATTGCGGTGCGGCGATTCATGAGAGGAATTCGAACTTGGCTATCGTCTTCTTTTTTGGCATTAGCCACACTCGAAAGCTTATATTCAAATTAATCACCTGAGTTACCCAAAATATATACAATCGCAAGGAACGTTACGGTGAAGGTAACGTTAGGCATTGTGATTGCAACGGTAATGAAATAAATGTACACAGGAAATATATATGTACCAGAGTTTATAAAATCGTAATATTTCTCAGACCTTTATTTAGGCTAGATTTGCCTGAATGAGGTAGTAACTTTAATAATAAAATCCATTCTCACTACATATACATTTGTTGTTTTAAGAATGTTGTTATGGAATAGTATATAAAGTATAGCACTGGGTTACATAGAACTTCCATTAGCTTTATGGCAAAAACTCGAGAAACTCTATTTTGCCACATATAGCCATCACTCTGTTGGAGTGGTGTATTTCCTTCATGTTCGTTTCTCCATCTAAGCTCCATGTCCTATCCTGGCTCATTTTCAAAATTCAATTTGAACTCTGCAAAGTAGAGGAAAGGAAATGTTTCTTTCCGTTTGCCATGCTACGCATTCAGAGAAGACGACGCTGGTCGTTTTTAAACACAGTTTGTTATGTCCTCTGAAGCCTTGACACAACATTAAAAATATGGTTCTCTTCACCACTGCCAGGACATGCCAATTAATGAGCAAGGGACGTCTAATGGAACCTCTGCTTTTTCAGAGCTCTAAGGGAAATTACAAATTAAGCTCTGCTTCAAGAAAGTACTATTGGCTAACTTTCAATTTACAATCCATCAACGCATTATACCCAAATCGTGACACTCTCAGGACTGTGCATGTTCATGTCAAAATTAAGTAGACATTCTATATCGTTTTCTATCTACACATTTATTTTGTCTAGATATTATGTACATGTGTAAAATTAATAACCAGTGATGATATACACATTTGCTTAAATAATAACTCAACCTATCCACCCATCATTAACCTGGGTAATATTGTCGTCTGGTAATTGCTCCAAAGAGCTGCTCTTAAGAGCGATTCTCATACACTGAGCCGCGAAAACGTAAATCAATGCAATTTCGCAGAACTACGTTAATTGACAGATTGCTGTTGGTGAGTTAGAATGTGGGCGCACCATTTATCATTAGCATGCAGGTCAAAATCCGTGGGACATGGGAAGTCTATCTGCCTACAGTGCAATGACATAGGCATTAGGCAGTGTTGACATTTTCCTTTGATCAATGTTCTAGAGACCAAGAGAATTAACACTGTGATCCTATAATCCTGATTTGCAGTCTTAGAGCCAGATTCGTGTGTTCACAAACCGGATAAAATGCATTGGCATGGCAATTTGCATCATTGTTGGTCTTGGAGATAGTAGCTTTGCTTTAGCCAAAAATATATATATTCGTAAACTTGTGAAGTGGCCGAGTACTCGGTGCATAACCTAGCTGCTTGGTCACCTTAAACCTTGTGCAGCGTTTTGTGACCCTCGGGTGAAAGGCGCTATATAAATTTATATTATATTATATATGTATAGGTGAACCCAGTGGGCTACATAACTATAGTAAAAGTCCGATAATCAGTCACCTTTTAGTCCGGTAATCCCGACTGTCTGATATCTAGAGAGTCTTCTTCTTTGCGATTCTTCGAAGCGCGAGTAGGGCCCGGTCATGGACCCAAGGAGAGCGCTGCAGAGCCCCATGCTTTGTGGGGAAGATAATGAGTAGCGTTTTGTATAGTAGTATAGTGTATAGGAGTGTCGAGTGTAGTGTATAGTGTATAGTAGTATATAGTAGTGTATCATGTACAGTATCGCACAGTGTAGTGTAGATAATAATGAGAGTGTAATTATGTAGGTTTTCACAGCTCGATTCATGATGGTTGCTCTTCAGAGCTGTTCTTTCGGGATAGCTGTGTCGAACGCTCTCCCTCTCATCCTCGCGACGTTTCGGAAGAGGGGGCACGCTGAACACGGCTATCACGAAAGAACAGCTCTGAAGAGCAACCATCTATAAATAATGAGTTATGTTGTGCATTTACAGCATTTCGTAGTTTTTAAGTGATTTGGTGTTACGGTTTGTTTAGCCTGAGTGACAATTACAGTGTATCAGTGCCTTTTACTTGTAGATGATTTACAAACACTTTATCATGAACACGTATTTACATTATTTACATATATTTATACTATCTAGGGATATTTACGGCAATTACGGGTGATACAGTAAGGTGACAATATACTGTATAAGAGTAACATCCAATAGTCCGGTGTACTTCTAATCTGGCACCCGCTTGGTCCGGAGGGTGCAGGATTTTTACTGTCTATCATCCCTACGAAAGGAGGCCCACATTGTAGGCTGACTTTTCTTGCTTGTTCACGCCTGATTACACTGCTGTTGCTTCTAGACCAGATGGAACAATAAAACATAGGGTTGCCATCTGTCCAGGGAAAGACACTTATAACCAGGCATCCATCCACCCAACCAGGCAATCGGAACATTTAACACAAATAAATATATCATCATCATTGTCAGAAACCACTTAATCCTGTACAGGATTGTGGTGAGATGGAGCCTATCCTCGCAGACACAGGATACAAGGCAGGGCTATACCCAGGATGGGACGCCAGTCAATCACAGGGAACCAGGGGAAATGTAGTCCGCAGCCCAATTAACCTGTGTAGCAGCATGTTTTTGCACTGCAGAAAAATATATGCGAGACGAAATGTAATAACCATGTATTAAACAAAGAATATGTGTCCAAATGCCATGCAAGTTGTATTTATTTAAGGTGGCTGGAAAATTGGTCACGAGGCAGTGTTGGACACTCCATATTGATAAGGTGCGGACAAATCTATCCTTATAATAGCCACTATTTACATTATTTTATGAAAAGTTTAAGACGTAAATACACAAGGTATCTCAGAGGCTCAGGTGTCAGAACGATGATCCAGCCCTGCCAAGATGCCGGTTCGATCTGAGCAGTCACCCATGACAAAAATGAGCTGTCAAATGAAGTGCGTTAATTACCTATGTGAATCACTAATGTTCTCCACAAACAATCTAGTTTACACTTAACTTCGTAAAATGCCAGCTCTAAGAATGAAACATTTTAGTTTGACTGCCATGCAGTGAAACATCGCACGTAATGAAATGTTTAAAACATTGGGAAATTGCAGCACCCGTTGCGTGGCTAAGAGGCCTCTTCGTTAACTCTCACAAATAGTCTTGCGGTATCACCGTCTGTGGGCTGTTCTCCAACATGGGTGTTATGCCCTGCTCTATGAGAATTCTGAATATGAAATTCTTCATCTCAATACACGATGCCAATAATTCAATTGACCCCTGCCTCCCCTCCAAAACAATGCTAACAAAAGGAGAGGCAACGATGCACTAAACTTGGTGCTCGTGTTGCGGTGCGGTTTGTGGAGGAGGCGATGAGAAGCGGGCGCGGGGGCACTCGCGTTGAGCGAGCGAGAGAACGACAG
>JAZEWU010000002.1:3071821-3095406 GCA_036362915.1 Geotria australis
GACGGCCGCTCTCTGGACGAGAAGCTGCCCTCGACTTCTCAAAACGTAAACGGTTAATGTGCAGCCCTGGAATAACCTCGCTCATGCCACTGTTGGCGGAAGGGCCTCCCAATAGCAGGATCTGTAGAGAGCCCCTTCCAAAAACATTTGGTCTACTCTTACACACTGGCCAAACATCTTGGAATAAGTAGAAGTACTCACACTCCAATCCACCAGATTACATCTTTCGATCCAGCTAACTGTGGAGTACTGTATTATACTGCTAGGTAGACATAGGAGGATGTATTACACCTTGCTCATTGTTTTCACAGTAATGTCAGGAGAAAGATTGGCAACCTCTATATTGCAAGACATGAGTGCTAAGTATGACACCTTGGCATTATAGCAGCATCCCACATTAAATTGACTCAGAATATCAAACAGGTTGATATAGCTTTCATTGGCTGCTGGTGTAGCAAGTAAAAATATTGAGATTATGGTTGAAATATTACCAGACTGTATTAAGGATGTTTTTTTCCTGTGGTAATTGTAGTTGTAACTACAACATATTATGGTATATAGCAATGTGATGTCACATTTATCTTTAAGGCTCATCTTTATACATTAGGCAAATAATTGAATTGAATAAGTGCATTCGTGCTGCAAATTACTCTTGACTGATGAGCATAAAGTACAACGTATGAGTATGCATGCAATTTTTATAATCCTTCATCAAAACATGTTTACTTCTTCTCATATGGGAAAGTATACATGTACTTGGGGTGCGGTAGTGCAGTTGTTGGTGCACCTATATGCTATGAACCTGGTTCGTTGTGGGGAGTGACAACTGAATCACTCAAGGGTTTACGCCATCAATGACCATCATGGAGCAGTATGATAAAAAAAAAGCTCCATGACCAGCATGGCCTGGGGAGAGCTTGATCCAACAGTGGATTAAGAAAGAGTTGCCATTTATTTATATGTAGGGTTGTATATATACGAGTCGATTCTACTCCTGGGCGGCACTGTGACATGGTGAGCAGCGCTGCCGCCTCACAGCAAGAAGGTTCCGCGTTCGAATCCCAGCTCGGGGGCCTTTCTGTGTGGAGAATGCATGTTCCCCCCGTGTCGACGTGGGTTTTGGCCGGGAACTCCGGTTTCCGCCCACAGTCCAAATACATACTGCTGCATAAGTTAATTGGCCTGCAGACTAAATTGCCCCTGGTGCCCTGTGAAGGACTGGCGTCCCAGCATGGGTATATCCCTGCCTTGCACCCTGTGCCTGCCGGGATAGGATCCGGCTCACTGCGACCCTGTGCTGGATTAAGCAGATTCTGACAATGGATGATGGATGGATTCTACTCCTGAAGATGTCTGTAGTGGTGAATAGCAAAATCTCAAGAGAAGAAATGCCCAACACGCAGCCCAACCTGGAAAACCCTCGCTTGCACATTCATACATGTGTATAAGCAAAATGCATTGAGTGGAGTTTAACCATTAAAAATAAAATAAAATTGAGGGTACGTTACTTAATAATGAGATTGTGCATCTCTCGCTGGGACAATGCACTAAGTGTGGACTTGTACTTTATGAATCGCCAAGTTGCATGAATAATGTAAATTATTTGCGTAGACTTGTCAAAAACAATTTGATAGGCATCAGTAAAGCATAAAGTGCATGTTACGTGTTTATGCACCAAAGTTGAACACATTAATCTTGCTTATATATAACTAATTTTAGAGCACAATAAAAAATCAAGACTGAGATTGTTTTGGAAACCATTAAGGCAAATCCATTCAGTGTCTTTTAATCTCTGTAGCAGCAAATGGATGCCAATGCTAAGATTGTTTTAATTTTCATGTAAACTGACAGAACCCTGTGTGTGTATCTTACTGCAGTCGTGCAGTGACAAGCACAAGCATGTTTCACCATTAAATCAAGTTGACAAATACACGCTTTTGTTTGGTTGGAAATTCATTTCCTTGTGAATGTCGCATTACAGGAGTGGTGGCAATGGTCCATGAGCAAGCGCAGTGAATCATCAAACATGTCTCTAATCAAACACAATGTGCCCGGTCATCATGCGAGACGCGCAAATGGAAAACAAAACAAACACTAATGGATTCATTCCAAACCTGGAACGTGTTGAGCAGCTTGTTAGTCCAGAGGACGTCTGGGATGGCGTGGATCGAGAGCCGCAGGTTGCCCGAGTTGGCTTTGAAGTGCAGGGTCGTGGGTTCCTCCAGCAGACTGCCTCCCAGCTGCTTCTCCAGCTCCACCACCTCCTGCATGTCCCGTGTGCATCCACACAACACAAAGACAAACATCTCCCATATAGCCTTCCACGCGTGCATACGCCCACACGCAAGAGTGCACACGAATGCATACAAATGCAAAGATCCCCTATGTACAGCCTTTACAGACAGTTAGCTCTTAGCTGGCACATATGGAGGCTGGCACGATGAGAGTGTGGTGTGGCTAGAAACCCTGCCTGACTGCCTTTGTCTCCTCAGGGCTGATGTATACACAGCGCACCATGTACTCTCTTAGGGCTGAGTCGAACTAGGGGAAGGTCAGGACTAGCTCGGATGTTCATCACCGATGTTGCCTGTTAGCGGGAACCGAACCCAGGTCACCGGGGTTGTGGCACAGTGCACAAACCACAACTCTACCCACACACGCATACATGCACACGTATGATCGTACACATAAGTATACTCATACACACAAAGCAAAATGCACATTCATAATTGCACACACATCTGCATGTGCTAAATGCACATGTTAATGTGTGCAGATGCAAGCATGCCCGTGCATACACAGTGTACAAATATATCACAAGCATAATGCGATCTTAACATGCACTGTGAAAGGAACACGATTTGGCATTCCGTACACATGCAAACACATGTGTAACTAATTAATGTATACACCGTTACAAACATTACAGGTAGTAATGCAGGTATTGTAAAAAAATAACATTATTTACCCTCACAGACTGATGGGCAAGTACCACAAGACAGGACCAGTGATTTCCGGTATAAGACAGGATGGTGTAGACACTGTTGTCCCCCAATGTTGGCCAGTATATAGTAATGTACCAGGTGCTCATTCTAGTCAAACAAGGTTTGGTTAATAATCCAATCTAGGTTGCCAGATTAGCCATACAGCACCACTCTTCATACTTATGCACGCACATACACACATGTGTATGGGTAGTGGGGGTGGTGTAGCGATTTGCGCAGACTTATGAACTTGGTGACTTGACTGATTCTCAGCCATGGCTAACATCAGCAGTAAGTGATATTTGAACTGGTCATGGGTTGGCCGCTCACCAACCCATACTCAATAGCATTGGGCAAACAACCCCAATGCCTAATACAGCATGGGCAGGCCAACATCCAGCATTAAATCTGTTTACATACACACGCATATGCAAATATTCATATCATGTATACCAGGTTGGCATACAATCTTCTCTTATAACATGATATTTATGTCATTATCATTGCTCTAGGCAATCATTTCAAATTATGTAAAGCGCAGTCAAGTAGTATGGATAGCCCAGGTAGCAAACGATGCATTGAGTTTAATTTAAGTTCTATAATTGGATAAAGCGCACGTCACTGCGAAACATATAAATTCTAACAAAACACGACAGAAACATAATAACGCAACACATTACCCAGCGTATATAAAGTAAATATCTACCAATTCATGTAAGAAACCAAATTATACAATCAATTTCGAATGTTTTCAGTTGCCAATTTAATTTAACCAAGACAAGAAAATCTACGTAGATTAAAAATGCACAATGTCGAAAAACATTGTATTTACATGTTTTCCCCATTAAGGAGCAATTAGTAAATATCACGAAATTTAAATAACGACTTTGTAAACGCATCTCATTGTGTAATACAGTAGCTACACTTTTACAGTAAGTAGATGAACACACTGCAAACCAGTAACGTTAATGATGGTGTTCGTTATGTCTCATGATAATCTTTGATAACTTCATTTCTAGTCCTTAATAAGATACCATAAGGGCAATGAGTTAAAAACAAAGAAAACTTTTACATAACTGAAATATCCAATGAGCTACTACACTGGGGAATGGCAATAATGCTTATACACACATTAACATAAAAATGTCAGCATTAAACTTAATGTAATTTGCAGTGACGCTTACAAACTTGATTACGTCAAAAATCCCAAGACATGTAACGCTGTGTTTACACCACCTTTTATGGTGAAACATTACCTTTACAATGTTAAAACTAATAATGGAAGGACTTAATATCTACAATAATTCTAAACATCTAACACATTTGAATGTCAAAAAACAATTACAAGTAATATTGCCTTTAAAACAATTCTATTATTTGCGCAACTTGACCTATACAACGTTAATCATGCAAATGATTTCTCATTAAATCGTAAATAGAGCAATTGTTACTAAACTACATATGAAAAAGGTAACAAAAGGTAACATTTTTTAATAGACACTTTAACAGTTAAAGTTAATGTGCCAATGAAGCGAAGCGTATTTGTGTTCATTGTGCTTTACATTACAACTCAAAGATGTGACATTACCACTTGAATTGTCATGAAACCAAGTCCGTTCTGCTCACACTGTGTTATCAGATGAGTGGAGAGCATCGGAGCCCACCGCCCCATGCAGCAATAACCAGTGCATAATTAACAGTGTGCAGCCGGGAGGCAGGTGTGCCGCGTGTGGTTAGAAGGCGCGATTCACATGCGGTGAGAAGGCGTGACTCACAGTCGTAAGGTCGTAGGTTCAAATTAGTCAGAGATATAACCCACCTATAATTTCAGTTAAAGCACTGGAACACCACTTTGTAGAATATTGCAGTGATTGTCCTCTAAAATTGGTTTCCAGGCACACAGTAGGATTGCGACCTATCCTGAGTTTCCCCAGGCTGTACTCTTTTTGTGGCAGCCGACCTGGGAAATCCGTGCCTTCCCAGGAAATAACAAAATCTGGGGTTTTCATGGTAGCGCAATATTACACCGCTTAAAACAATGCATTTGCATGTAGATATTATGAGATATTCTTCTTATATGGGGTTTCACAGCTCGATCTATGAGAACTGCTCTCAAGAGCCGTTCTTTCGAGATAACCGTGTCGAGCGTTCCTCCACTCTCTCCTTCACAACATTTAGCCTGATCATGCCTCCAACATGGTAGTTGAAATGTCACAAATGAGAGAGAATAAACGCTGGACACGGCGATCCTGCAAGAGCAGCTCTTGAGAGCAGTTCTCCGATATTCTTCATCTTATGATACATCCTGGTTTTTTGCACCGCTAATCCACAGACAGGGCAGCACGGTGGCCTGGTGAGTAGCCCTGCCACCTCACAGCAAGAAGATCCCGGGTTCGAATTTCGGCTCGCGTGCCTTTCTGTGTGGAGTTTGCATGTTCTCCGCGCGTCCGCGTGGGTTTTTGCTCGGCACTCCGCTTTCCTCCCACACAAAACGGTCTCCTGCATAGGTTAATTGGCCTGCTGACTAAATTGCCTCCGGTGCCCTGTGATGGACTGACGTCCCGTCGTGGTTATAGCCCTGCCTTGTGCCCTGCGTCTGCCGGGATAGCCTCAGGCTCACCGCAACCCCGTACACAAGATTAAGCGGTTTCCCACAATGAACGGACGAATAATCCACAGACACGGTGGGCTCTGCCGGTGTCGGAGGCGCTGGGAGGGAGCGTCTCTCACCGCCAGGGACTCGGCGTCGTCGTTGAGGCAGTAGAGGCGCAGGCTGTACTCCAGGGAGGGGCACACGCTGGGCGCGAACGCCGCCAGCCTCAGGCGCTTGACGGCGGCCGGGCCCAGCGCCTCCCCCAGCACGGCGTACGTGCCGGGCGTCTCGGTGAGCACGTGGCACGCACGCTCCTCCAGCTGCCAGTAGCAGCACGCCGGCGCAGCGGCCTCCTCGCCCAGCCTCAGCACCTCCTAGCAACGAGCCCGTTGTGCATTCACTCATTCGGGTTATTGTCAGAAACCGGAGCCTATTCCGGCAGACACAGGGCGCAAGGCAGGGCTATGTCAGTCCATCACGGGACACCGGGGGCAAAATATTCAGCAAGCCAATTAACCTATTCAGCTACCGCTTCATCGGATCGCGTCTGCGCACATTTCAAAGGCACACACTTGCTTGATCGATAACCCTTGACGGTGATTTTTTTGCATAAAATGCCAAGAGGTGATTATTAGAAAAGGCAAATGATGCCTCTGCTGTATTGAGTGTAGCTTGCATGTTTGACAAACATTCTAGTCAACTGAGCAACTTAAGATTAATTTCCGTTAGGAAATGAACTGTTTGCAAACTGGGAAAAAAATATTTTGACATCTGACTGCTATGAATATGTGAAACTACTGTTTCTCGAACATTGCTTAGACTTGTTTTAACGTTACCCTCATCTTCATTATTACAGTCGAAACGTGCCCATGTGGCCCAATGGGTTGATGTCATTATTGTAGCCATAGTGAACAAACGGGATTGAATATGTGACAATGGCAGGATTGCGAAACACTCCAGGCAATGTCTTTGATAATGCAAAACTAAAACGTTACCTTAACGTGCATCATTTCTAACTAGACCTAACTAAAAAAATACATTCAACACACGGCTGCAACTACAACTGTGTTATTCTCTCCGAGAACTAGAGTCACTGAACTGAGACGTAAAAGACAAACCTATCGCTCCTGCAGCAGGACTGGCCCTACTGTACGAACACACTATCAGCAAGACCTCAGTGCCTGGGTAGCCTAGCTACAGCCATGAATCAACCAATAGCGACATTTCTCTGTGCGACTCCAAAAAAAAACCCCGCAGTGATGTGCACTGACGCGTGTATAATTTGCATGCGTAATATCAGCACAAGGCTGTGAGCTGTCACCTCCCAGGGGCCCGAGCCGAGCTGCCGCTTGAGGATGAGGGCCCAGTCCTCTGGGCTGAGCTCGGCGCAGTGGCGGAGAGAGAGGATGACGGGGGAGAGGAGCGGGACGCTGGGGGCCCCGCAGGACACGACGGGGCTCAGCAGGGTCTGGCTGCCCTCCAGCACTGGCCTGAGAAAACATAAACACACAAGCACACACACTCCCTTTTGGCGGAATTGTCAACACACTACTACCACGTGTTTTATTTTGTCATTAATTTGCTTGATATGTCACGGTGTGGTGCGGATGATCTTGTGTTGATACTTTCTTGTGTTAAGTAAAAAAAGTGTAAAGGTGCAGGATCACAATTTCTTGATCATGCACTGATAGAGGAAGGCGCTCCACTAGATGGAGCTCCAACAAGGACATGTTATTAAAATAATTGCATGTTAATTTAAGAGATTTTAAAACATGTAATGAACAAAAATATTATAACACAAAAGTAGCTGGTGAAAACGTACGCGAAATATTCTGAGCGAAACGGCACATCAGTTTTAGTGGGTAGTTCACAAAAGTAATTGGATGTGGCAGTCAAGAAGAATTATTTAAACGTAAGTACAATATTTACAAGCACTGACCACCGTAGTCACTTAAGCATGGGCTAGGCTACACTTACTATGGCAGGCAGCCAATCTATGCTGTTTTATTGAATGTAAAAAATATGTGCTTTGGCACGACACGCAATCTTAATTTTGTGGTTGTCTCGAGGACATCTCCCGCACTGTGATTATTGAACAGTGGCTCCAGCTGTGGCCAATTTAACTTGGACAAAGGCCACAGCTGTCCCAACAACTAGCCAAGATTATCTGGTATTGTAGCTACTTACATATCTGACCATGACCTCTCATGCCATCGGTGATCAAGATCAAACTGTCTCTCCACAGAAGGCATCTTTCTATTGATTTCACTGCCATTTAACAATGTGGTATTTTTATTTTTATCGGGATATGTTTAACAGAATGTTTAATTGTAATTTTATTTGTAGTAGTAATACTTGTATTGCGTTGTTTATAAGTGTGAGAGTTATTTCCTATTCTGCGTTTTGAAGATACATTTAATACAGAGACTCAATAATAAATTATAGTCGTAACAATAATAAAAAAGTTAATTGTTCATTTATTACATTATTACTTTCACTAAATAGCAAAGGATTGCGTTTTAGTCGGAACATTGTAAGTTTTTTAATTAAAATAAAACGTTTTGGGATTTTATAAGGCTAGACAGTTTTGTTTTTATAGACTATTTGCAGGTGATACACTTGTTTTGGTCCATTGTCCATCCATCCATTTTCAGAAACCGCTTAATCCTATACAGGGTCGCGGTGAGCCGGAGCCTATCCCGGCAGACACAGGGCGCAAGGCAGGGGAACACCAAGGATGGGACGCCAGTCCATCGCAGGGCGCCTGGGGAAATTTAGTCAGTACGCTAATTAACCTGGCAGCATGTCTTTGGACGGTGGGAGGAAACCGGAATGCCCGGCGAAAACCCACGCGGACACGGGGAGAACATGCAAACTCCACACAGAAAGGCACCCCGAGCCGAGATTCGAACCCGGGACCTTCTTGCTGTGAGGCGGAAGCGCTACCCACTACGCCATCGTGCCATCCTTGGTCCATTGTAAAATTAATTAAATAGCATATGAATTATTTCTGTTATTCTCTAATTATCGACATTTGCATTGTTTTTCAGTAATTGCCTTCAAGGTCAGAAATACAGCTGCACATTTTTAAAACATATGTGCTTCTAGTAGCAAGACATATATAGATTTAAAGAAAATAAATATATAAACACGCGGTTTTGACATTTGTACATTTCCCAGGCACGTGATACTAAAAACAACGCTAAGTGGATTCCTCTTGAAACATTGTACATAGAAACCCCAAAGTCAGTATAGGCATCTTGCCTTTTCTCCTTTTCTCTGTGGATGGTGATGTACATCTGGTAGAACTGGCCTGGTGGAATGGCCCCTGGTGGTACCAACAAACTTACTCCTGAGAAAAGAACCACATCCACAGAATAAATGGCAAGCATAGTTCTTATGTTTGAAAGACAGATCCATACAACCATATAAGAAAAACTCTGGAGGATATAAAAAAAACTAGACTGCTTTAAAAATAGCTCCACACCAATGCTTTACCCAGCAATATAAAGGAATAAAAAAAGAGTTAAAAAACAAAGGTAAACGATATTACAAACCTACACCTCATGTGATCAATGAATTATTCGCAAACATCAATGCAATGTGTTATCCCTTTCTCAAACAGAAACACGTGTAACGTACTTTGTGCCAATGCAAGAACTGTATCGACAGTAATTAATGTAACACAGCTATTTATATGAAAACCCGCAGTTACATGCAGTTGACTATTCGTCATAAACATAAGATGGCTAAAGAAAAATATTTTACCAGAGTGCGCGATGGTCAGCCGTCCACCAAGATAGCAGAATGTCCCAAATACAGTCGTGTCTGACCCAACTTGGTGTGTCTCATTGGTGTCAAAACAGGTTTCTCTTGGTGCCATATCCAAAGTTTGATGTTGTATAATTATGTTGGGTTGCCTTATTCCATGCACATTAGACAAGCTGTCCAGATTTGATTCTGAGCTTGCTCCTTGACGGAAGGTCCTTTTAGGAGAGGCACTTGTACTAAAATCTGTATGGCTCCCGGAGTCTGCTTCGGGGGCTTGTGTTTCCAACGAACTCTTCGTGGCACTGTGAGCTTCCAAGCTGGATAAGTCAACGTGAAGGTGCGTTCTTCTCGGTGATTGCATTGTGCCAAATCCTGTCAGCATGGCTGAGCTTTTTTGTAATCCTGACCTTTTTGGGGACGGCCCAATACTTTGATCTCCTTCAATGTCAGTGGAGGCGAGTGTGGAGGAGCTGCAAACCTTTATCTTGAGACCAGGCAAAGGCTCCAGTAATGGAGACTGAGTCATTTGTATTTTCTGGGTGGCATTGTGTACAGGATAAACAGGCCGAGGAAATGTCCCAACTGAGGCAGTGAGGTCAGGCTGAATGGCAGTCCTCAGTAAATGAGAATCATCTGCTCAGAAAATATGTAAACAAAAACATCACTTTACAATATGCATTCATTCCTCTAGCAAGTTAAGTGGAAATGTGTTGCGACATTGACATAATAACACGTCAATTCTTTG
This sequence comes from Geotria australis, assembly GCA_036362915.1. Taxonomy (NCBI): domain Eukaryota; kingdom Metazoa; phylum Chordata; class Hyperoartia; order Petromyzontiformes; family Geotriidae; genus Geotria; species Geotria australis. Next base: position 3,081,915 of record JAZEWU010000002.1, read on the forward strand.
GCATGTAGGGTTTATTGTGATCTCAACAAAGAACTGACAAAGATTAATCAGCTGTACAAATAACTAATTTGAGTAATGTTTCAACACCCATTGCAGTTTGATATGGACTAATTAAGAGCATTATTTTCTTTACTGAAGCCTCTTTAGCATTCTGGTTAAAGTAATTAAATCATGAAATAAAACTACATTTCTACAATTTAAATCCAACAAACATCCATTTATTATTCACAGAATATTGCAATTAGACTAATTAAACTTGTATTTATATTAACTCGTAGGCTTTCATGACCAATGTTATCCATAGTGAAGCTCTTGTTCCTGAGTTCACATGACCTAAACTCACAAACAGAGCTTCACTTTGTATTTATATTTTAGATGTTATATTGATTTCAATTTTATATTTTACACTTTATAATCAGACTCCATTCAGTAAATGAAAACGAATAATAAAAAGCAGCAGAACAAAACAAATAATTTTTAAAAAAAAAAAGCATCACAGAAACTCACCGTTGCGGCCAGCTTTCTGATTGACAGGGCGAAATCCTCCAGTTAGGGCCGAGGCCGAGTCGATGATGTCAGAGGCATATTCTTGATGACGCCTTCGATAAAGAACAAAGGATGCAGCCAACACCACCCCGACAGATATCACGAGGGCTACAGCCACACCGGCATACAACGCCACCTCGTCCCCTATCTCTGACGCTGGCGCACACAGGGAATATAAAAGAGAAAATAAACGGTCATAATAACGATGACAATCAGTGCACAATACACTCTCTTTGCAATACACACCGGGGAATGGCAATAACACCACAATAAGGCAACGGTGCTTACCGTGTATTATTTATTTAGTAAGGCTGGAGAAGTGTATATCAACAAGGCAACAGTAAGAAGAGTTCTGTTAAATGAGGCAGACTGCTTTTGGTGCACAGCAGCAGTGGACTTTAATTGCATTGATGTCGAGAGATGTACAGTCGCCACTCGGTTTGTCAAGTTTTAATGTTTCTACAAGAAAGTTGAAAAGCACACTGACTTGTCTGAGGACTGAGACGCGTGATGCGTGTGTGGCAGCCTCGGATTCAGCACAGTGAGATTGTGGCTGGTGCGTAGGCGGTCTGGTTCGTTGTTAAATTGCCAATTGTGATTTTGTTGCTTCGTGAATATGCACACAGCCAAATGTGCACAATTATTTCAAGAATATAAATGTGCAGTAATGAGAATGCACGTATTCCAAAAAAAGACATGTCGGATACTCGTTGTATTAAGTCGTCCACAAATATAACAAGGACAAAAATACATGGTTTCAGAATAACATAAGTTGTAACGTGTGCAACTTCCACGCCTGGTCATGGACGATGTTAAACACTAAAGCTTACAACCCTGAACATGCTAAAGCGCCGAAAGAATATAATGATATACAGCTCCTGCTTCTCTCCAAATGAACAACACAGTGGTACCGGAAATTCATCAGGTTAGTGGCCTACCCACGTATCCCCTTGGGCCGTAAGGGAAGGGTGTGCAATTGTAAAGGTAGCCCTAATTTTAGGATGTGGAAGGGAAGTGAGAGGACAATTATGAAACTACAATTACGCAATCTGCTGTGTGCAGCCAGGTCTAGATTGTCAGTGGTCATGACGCATTTTTCTCTCTCCTCTGAAACTGATTGCGCTAACAGCTAACCCCACAAGTCTACAGGGAGCAGGCTGGCCCACATGGGTGGAAGTGAGTGGTGGCTGGATCGAGAAGACAAGGTAATTTTGCCAAATGGGACTGGGGACATCTGCACACCCAATTCCTCTCTTGAGACCAGTCTCTACATCGGGTGAGTTATGCTTGACCATCACTTATAATAAAAATGACAATTCATAATGTGCATGTTTGCATGTTCTCCCCCATGTCCGCGTGGGTTTTCGCCAGGCACTCTGGTTTCCTCCCACAGTACAAAGACATGCTGCTGCATAGGTTAATTGGCCTGCTGACTAAGTTGCCCCCGGTGCCCTGTTATAGACTGGCGTCCCGTCCTGTAGAAAGCCCTGCCTTGCGCCCTGTGTCCACCAGGATAGGCTTCAGCTCACAGCCAACCCTGTACAGGATTAAGCGGTTTATGACAATGAATGACTGTGCACATTTGTTCAAAGCCAGAGAGAGCGAGACAGAATAACCCAGAGGTGCAAGGAAACCGCAGAGATGTAGGGAGGGGGAAGGCAGCCACGCGGTGAGCCGGTGCCAACATTTTCCAGATACTGATTCGTGACAGTTGCTCTCCAAAGCTGTCCTTTCGGGATAGCAGTGTCGAGCGATTTCCATCTCTCCCTCGCGACGTTTTGCCTCCCACGTTGGAGGCATAATAACACGTCATGATGCTTCCAACGTGGGAGGTGAAAAGTCGCGAGGGAGAGATGGAGATCGCTCGACACAGCTATCCTGAAACAACAGCTCTGGAGAACAACAATCATTATTTACTAATCCATCCATACCATATTTTGAAGAAAAAACCTTCTTTGAGAACATGCTCTTTTTTGTCCCAACAACTACATTTCGACCCTAATGGGCTGGTGACATGTTAATAAGCAAGTCAATAACGAAACATATACATACATTGGTAAGTCATAATACTATTAATAATAAGCCAGTGTAGGCTGAGCTTTTCGAAAAATGCTTTGTGACCATTACTGGGGTTGACAACTTCTCGGGGGATTTTGTGACATTGTGTGATACTATCGCGCTAACAGGGCAGCGGAGCTTGTCATGAAAATGCCACTGCAGCTCTCACAACCCACGGCATGCATTTGCCAAATGTTTAACCTTCGGCTAGCAAAATGACTTTCTTTTTACCATGCAATAAATTCACAATGACTGCCACAAGATATGCTCTTGCACGTTTTTAGGGATTGCATCACCACCGCACGACTGCTGCATCTGTTCATTCGTCCTATTGTTAACAGAGTATAATATGCAGAAATATACGGTATTCGTTTTAATGCAAATTGCACAGATCCATTATACGAAGCATCATAGCGCTCACATTAATCCAGTAGTAGCCACTGGGATCAAGAAGTCATGGTTTGAACATCAGTAGATGAACTGGTTAAATGTGAACACTATTGTCATGCACATGTAAATAAATCTCATGTGATACGAGGCAAAGGCCAGAGATGCATGGCAGTTGCAATAAAAGCTCTCCATCATGTCCCTTAAACTACAATTGATTTCTATACTAGTGCAAATGGTTTTATTAACAATCTAGATATTCAAAAATCCTGTGATTAACATCTTGATTCGTGCTTTCAGATAGTATTGACAATTTAATTGCATTTCTAATTAGATATACAAATCTCTGAATTTTGTGTGATCTATATATTCAAATGTTATTCATATAGAAGGAACTAATTATTCATTGTCAGAAACCACGTAATCCTGTACAGGGTTGCTGTGAGCTGGAGCCTATCTCGGCAGACAAAGGGTGCAAGGCAAAGCTATACCCAGGATGGGAGGCCAGTCCATCACAGGGCACCGGGGGCAATTTAGGCTGCAGGCCAATTAACCTATGCAGCAGCATGTCTTTGGACTCTGGGAGGAAACCGGAGTGCCCGGCAAAAACCCACGCGGACAGGGGGAGAACATGCAAACTCCACATAGAAAAGCACCCAAGCCAGGATTCGAACCCGGGGCCTCCTTGCTGTGAGGCAGCAGCGCTACTCACTGCGCCACCGTGCCGCCTGTAGAAGCAACTGATATCGCAAAAGGATCGATATTGTGTAAAGAGAGAGTTAACACTTTTCCTATTCACATGGAATTCATAACATATCACCAATGCTCATATTACGCAACGCAAACTTAAAGTTGTATTTAACTCAATGTGCAATGCTAACGGCTCTTTGATTACAGAATACAGCCCTGCATTGCTATTACAATATGAAAATAATTGAAAAGGAAGCAATGCTGACTTTTGGTGTCTGCTCCAGATGACCTCTTTTCTTTGAAGCTAGTTATGGTAGTAAACATGAAGAGAAGGAATGAGGACAAATGCCTTAGCACTTGAATGATTATCACAAAGGCCATTACATCACTGGATTATCTAACCAAAACTTGCGTACTAATCCTTGTTCGGAACCTACATGCTTGTGTTTAATGATCTCCACTACTGTCACTGTTCTGCTAATCCTAAAGTGGAAACACTTAATTTCATGGCTTAAATGGCAAAGCAGTGCAACAAACAGAAAACATGTTCTTCATGCATTTTTGGAGATCTAAGCAGTCAACGTTTTAACAGCTTTCACTGAACTCATTTTCCATTACCGTAATTATTCTAATTATATAACTATTTTATTAAGGCATATGTCACATGCTGGCAATCCAGGGATTTGGAGGCAAGGGTTGGAGGATCATGCAGACGTTTTGGTTTAAGTTTATTTTCATTTGTTACGCGGATGATCCCGTGTTGCCAATTGGAGATCCGTGGTGCATGAGCTCAGCAGCGACAACAAATGACAAAAACGTCAACACTGCAGTGAGCGAGTGCAGAGTCTTTAACGAATATTGCATGACTAAGAAGCAAGATATCTTGAACCAGTGCAAAACTTTCAGAGCCTGAAAGCTGGCGACTCAGAGACTTTCAAAGGGCCGCCATAACTCCATCACCAGCATTGCGTTTTTCTTTTTACCCCATTTCCACCGGCACATCTTAGCCACGATGTACCGGTGGATTTCCATTGGGCTATTGCTATGCCAAGCCAGAACCAAACCGTCCTAATCTGACCTAACAAGACATCTGAATCTGGCTCAGGGCCAAGCAGGGCCGGCGGTGAGGCTAATGAACTCGTTCATTACCCGTAACGTCAGTCAGTACATTGTGAGGATAGGCATCACCACGCCAGCTACATGAGTTGCAATGCTTGTGTGTGGTGTCAGCAGCACAGTGCAAATACTCCAGGGGAAAAGCAGCCTGGCACCTCCTGATCTGGGCTGGCTCAGCACTGCAGTAGCGCAGCTGGCTTGGACAGTGGAAAAAATGGGGTTGCACTTCTTATATTTTATTCTCAGACGTTCTGTACAGCAGCATGAAATGTACGTCTAATTTGGATGCTATATAAATCCAAACTGTTAATTGTTATCACCTTACATGAGTGGGTATTTCTCAAGGTATTATGATTTAACTCCATGTGTAAACTGCCCGCCCCTCGAAAATAGGCTTGAGACTCAGTGAGACTTTATCGAATAAAGTACATTATTATGTTAATTGAAGAATCATGGTTATTATTGTTAAAGACTATACTTTGCGCTGGTCATATTTACACTTTATTGTTCTTCTTTTTTTTGCGATTATTGTTAGGCTTATGTAAATATAATTTGCACCTACGCAGGCAGCACGGTGGCGCAGTAAATAGCGCTGCCGCCTCCCAGCAAGAAGGGCCCAGGTTCAAATCTTGGCTCGAGTGGCTTTCTGTATGGAGGTTACCTTTTCTCCCCGTGTCGGCACTCCGGTTTCGTCCCACAGCTCAAAGACATGCTGCTGCGCAGGTGTGAGGACTAAATTGCCCCCGGTGCCCTGTGATGGACTGGCGACCCATCCTGGGCATAGGCCTGCCTTGCGCCCTGTGTCTGCCAGGATCGGATCCGGTTCATCGCAACCCTGTTCAGGATTAAGCGGTTTCTGACAATGGATGGATGCACCTAAGTTATACGTCCTTTCAGAAAACACTTCTTCTGAAGGAATGTCCCGTACAATGCGTTCTAGTTGAAAGTCTTGTCATGAAAGCCTCAGTGGCTACAGGGACAAAGTGATGCTGAGTGCATATGTTCTTGACTCAACTCACATGGGGTTGAGTGACTCGCAAACATTTGAAGTTCAATACAAGAGGGTTGGATATTGTATTGAACTCAAACTAAAGAACAGACGTTAATGCAAGGTCAGGACTAATTGCATCATTCTTAATTATTATCTGATTATCAGGAAAACATTACACTTGTTTATTACTTTTCTCATCTTGTTTTAAACAAGGTCACCTGTGGTTTTAGTACGTTCATTTTCGAAACCCTGTGGCGTTTCTTGTATAAACAATATAGATAAATAATTCAAGTAATTGCGAACAAAATGCTCAGTTGTGTGAACTTTCTCCAGTGAAACATGGATTTCTGAATGTGTGAAACCAACTCAGAATGCCTAAGACATCCATTACACTTGCAAACAAGTATTGTCCATATACAAGTTTAAAATAAATTTTGATAAAATGTGTTAGTAAGGTTGTACTTTTTTTAAATCAATGAAAATGTTGGAAAGCAATCTGGTGTTAATTCTCTATGCTAGCACATCAAGGCTGAGCTGTACTGAAGCTGCGACGAATTCCTCAAGAGCGTTTAACATTTCCGTATACTTGAACGATGAATGCACAATCCATTGTGCCATCCTATCAATCTCATACTCCTTGAAGTTGAGCTGATAACGTGGATATGATTGCACAGACGATCAAGATTGGGAATATTAGCAGCTGCTTGAAATGTGGTGCCTAAAGATAACTGTGGGTCATCAGATGGACGATTTAATATATGAAGACATTTAACAGTAGCTTTCTCAGCAGCCCATAATCAGAGGAAATATACTCTCTAGACTAATAAATGTATACGATAACAATCAAATCCATAAAAAAACACATTGGCTCCTGCTTGTATAATCAAGATACCCACATAACCATACATAATTTCAGTTCATTCATTCATTCATTCATTTTCAGAAACCGCTTAATCCTATACAGGGTCGCGGTGAGCCGGAGCCTATCCCGGCAGACACAGGGCGCAAGGCAGGGGAACACCGAGGATGGGACGCCAGTCCATCACAGGGCACCGGGGGCAATTTAGTCCGCAGGCCAATTAACCTATGCATGTTTTTGGACTGTGGGAGGAAACCGGAGCGCCCGGCGAAAACCCACGCGGACACGGGGAGAACATGCAAACTCCACACAGAAAGGCACCCCGAGCCGAGATTCGAACCCGGGACCTTCTTGCTGTGAGGCGGAAGCGCTACCCACTACGCCACCGTGCAGTTCACAGGTATTTATTTTATATGCACTTACCACTAATTGGCAATATAAATTATGGCAACAGTTGATTTATTTTCCGTGAGAGATATGCATTAAACCATTCTTGCGTTATGTACGAAACTGGATTGTTTTTGAATTGTTTCATCACAACGTTTAAAACTGATGCAATGCAGCACTATTTATTTAAAAACCAGTCAACACTTACCATTACTGTTAATTGTGAATAAAGTCACTCAAACATGTTGAGTATCGCTTATTTTTTGAAACTTATTAGAAATCAGCGCATGTTCAGATCAAGGCATCAACGAATCGCGAGGAAAACCAAATTTAATGCACGGTAAGCAAATGGAGCCGAGTACATTACAGGGATTTAACGTGGTATATGGAGACATCAAATAATGGGAGCCATTGGCCTACTCACACCACTGCTGGCAGATGGCCCTCCACTAGAGGGAGCCCTCGAGAGCTCCACTGGAGGATATTGGGCCTACTCTTCCACGCTGACCAAACGTCTTACAAAAGTTCGGAGAATCCACACTTTAGCCCACCAAAGGCAAGCTGCTGATTGACTGGTGGTGTACCCATATAAACTGCTGGGTTGGACGATGGAGGAGGGAGACACTTGCCCACTATTTAAACTGCTGCGCGTGAGAGACCGAAGCCCAAAGCGTTGACCTCTGAATTTCAATCCAGTGTTACGCGCATTACACCGTTGCAGTGTCCAGGATTTGTAAATGATACGTTGCACGTGTGTATAAATACCGAGAGCTGGTAGTGCACATGCAACTGTTGTCACTGCAAAATGTATGCAGGTATGATGTTCTCACTCTGTAGGCAGAGAGCGTCGGAGCAGTTCTGGGCCTGCAGCACGGAGCCGTCGCAGTCCTTGCCTCCGTTGACGGCGGCCGGGTTGGAGCACTCGCGCCTCCTCCAGTGAGTGCAGTCGGGACCACAGGTCGACCACTTGCTCCACTCCACCCAGCCGCCATCCACTGCCGCGGAACAACGCAGCGCACGGCGGCGCGACACGGCGCGCGGTTACACAGCCGCGGAACGCCGTCACGACGACTCGAGCAAACGAGGCGCGTGCCGATGGCGATAACGTGGAATTAACAAAAGGAACCCAGCTTTTGGGGTGGTATGGTGGCGAAGTGAGAAGCACTGATACCTCACAGTTAGAAGGACCTGCGTTCGATTCCCAGCTCGGTTGCCTTTCTGTGTGGAATTTACATGTTCTCCCCGTGTCAGCGTGGGTCTTCGACGAGTACTCAACTTTCCTCCGACAGGCCAAGGACACGCTGCATAGGTTAATTGGCTTGCTGATTAAATTGCCCCCGGTGCCCTGCAATGGACTGGCATTCTATACTGGGTATACCCTGCCTAGCATCCTGTGTCTGCGAGGATAGGCTCTGGCTCACTGCAACCCTCCAGATGATTAAGTGGGTTCTAATAATGAATGAATGAACAATTTCGATTACTGATGATGTTCATTTACATTCATTCATTCATTCATTTTCAGAAACCGCTTAATCCTATACAGGGTCGCGGTGAGCCGGAGCCTATCCCGGCAGACACAGGGCGCAAGGCAGGGGAACACCAAGGATGGGACGCCAGTCCATCGCAGGGCGTCTGGGGAAATTTAGTCAGTACGCCAATTAACCTGGCAGCATGTCTTTGGACGGTGGGAGGAAACCGGAGTGCCCGGCGAAAACCCACGCGGACACGGGGAGAACATGCAAACTCCACACAGAAAGGCACCCCGAGCCGAGATTCGAACCCGGGACCTTCTTGCTGTGAGGCGGAAGCGCTACCCACTACGCCACCGTGCCGCCCTTCATTTACATTCTTTTTGTGAATTCTGCCGCCAAGAGTTTTTATGGTCACATGGAGAACATGCAAATGCCACAGAAAAAGGCACCTGAGACGGCAATCAAACCCTCTTGCTGTAAGGCAGCAGCACTCCTCACTGAGCCACATTGGCGCCCTTCTGGAAATTAATTAACCTCTAATTCATAACGGCATTTCAATTAGCATCATAAATTCCTACCATTAAATGTATTGCAGCAAAATTGGGAATTCAGATGAGAGAATTCAATTAACGGCAGCAATGCTGCATGATGGTTAACAATCCCAGTAGAATTCCTCAGTTACGCAACTTGCAAATGCTGTTTGAATTCACTTTGAAGCTGATTAGCTATTTCAGTATTTCAAACTCATCAAATCTTCCCTTTAAGCTATTGGTACCTGTTCAACGAAGAGATGTTAGGAATTTGCCCTAACCTGCCTTTGCAATCATTTTGTTTTCTCTTTCATATGCCTTGCCACATGTTTCCTGTGAGGATTATTGCCGTGCATGCATTCAAAAATCAAACCAACCAATCTTTTTATCTCCAAATGAACAACGTGATAGCAATTATCTCAGTTGCTGGCTCTGATGTAGTAGAGGAAATTCCACGTTTCAATGTACAGAGGCTAAATTATCAATAATTTCCACAGTTATGTCCTGCCCAGGGATGATGGGCCGAGTCAATGGGATTTGAACTCGTACGATTCTGATTGTGTACCAGGAACACTAAACTGCATTGCCGCCTAGCTGTGCAAGGCCAAAATAGTATAATCACAAAAACCACGGGTATCTACCTGGACAAATGGTGGAGCAGGGGATCTTCTGGATACCCTGCCCGTTGCACTCAGCCCCTCCGTTGAGAGGGGCTGGGTTGTTGCAGCTCCTGCTTCTCTTCTGGGTGCCGCGCCCACACTTGCTGTTACACGGCGACCACTCTGTCCACAGGGACCAACCCCCATTCACTGCAGAGAGAAGCCGCATTCAATTAAGAGAAAAGGTTCCAAAATAGGAGAGCAACACGGTGGCGCGGTGAGTAGCGCTGCCGCCTGACAGCAAGAATTCCCGAGTTCAAATCACGGCTCGGGTGCCTTTCACCAGTTTCCTTCCACAGTCCAAAGACATGCTGCTGTATAGGTTAAGTGGCCTGCTGACTAAAAACTGCCCCCGTGCCCTGTGATGGACTGGCATTCCATCCTGGGTATAGCCCTGCCTTGCGCCCTGTGTTTTCCGGAATAGGCTCTGGATTACAGCGACCCTCTATAGGATTAAGCAGTTTTTGACAATGGATGGATAGGTTCTAACATAGGTGCAGCTCTGCAATTCCTCACTCACGCCACTGCTGGTGGAAGGGCCTCGAATAGAGGGAGCGTAAGAGAGCCCGTTTTCAGTATAAATTTGTCCTGCTCTTCCATGCTGACAAAATATCTTATAATCAATTGAAGTGCCCACACTTTATCCCACCACACATCACCTGCCGACTAACTGTGGTGGACCTTTTTATACTGCTGGGTGGACAGAGACAAAGGGATTTAAGACACTTTCCAGTTGTTTCCACTGCCACACTGGGAGATCAGGTCGAACTGGCAACCACTGGATTGCAAGGTCAGTGTGGTAATCATTTCACCAGGGCAGCATCATTCAACTAAAGAAAACTGAAATAATTCAAGAGGAAAATAACCCTGCCATTAGCTGTCCTTTTGCATCTGCCAAATAACGAACACAATGGACATGTATCGAATTAAAGTAACAATTGTCATTTAATTTCTGCATGAATTTAAAAGTATTGCTGCAGTGTGTGCCTTTTTAAGACAAGAGCAAGAGGACACCAAAAAAACCTCATGGAAAGTAAAATAAATAGCAGTTCAACCAAACATATTACATGAATAATGTCAGGTGCATTAGCAGATATAACAAGGGTCAATTTAGCATGGGAGACCATTTTCAGGAGTGGCCAAGATAATACATTTACTTTGCAAGAAAACAAATACGTTCGTCGAGATTTAGTAATTATTCACACCTTGGACCTTTTTGCCGTTGTACAAATAATGTACAAATAATAAACACTAAGTGGACACCTTTTTGCAAAGGCTCCAGTTTGCAGGCAGCCACATATGCTTGTGGCAAAACCTATGTGGCAATGTACTTTCATATGCAAGTAACATAATACATATTATATAAGTGTGTATACAAATACACATCTTGTATGTATGCTGGCAATGCTAAAGAGCAGAATGTGTTTAATCACTCCGTACCATCCTAAGCTTAAAAAAACAACTAGTGGTGGTGTAAACCTGCAATCCAAACACACAGGTAATTAACATCAACTTCACTTACTATTTAAGCACTGTTAAGATCCCTGGGGCGTTCAGTATAACATTAAGGTTGCGTCTCCATACTGATCCAAAATTGCATTAGGGAATCTGATTTTCTCTCCGTCAACTATAATACATACTGTGAAATAATATTAACGAGATTGCATTAGAGGGCGGCACGGTGGCACGATGAGTACTGGTGCCGCCGCACATCAAGAAGGATCCGGGTTCGAATCCCGGCTCGGGTGCCTTTCTGTGTGGAGTTTGCGTGTTCTCCCCGTGTCCGCGTGGGTTTTAGCGTGGCACTCCGGTTTCTCTCACAGTCCGAAGACATGCTGCTGCATAGGTTAATTGGCCTGTCGACTAAATTGCCCGCGGTGCCCTGTGATGCACTGCATATAGCCCTGCCTTGTGCCCTGTGTCTGCTGGGATAGGCTCCGGCTCACTGCAACTCTGTACAGGATTAAGCTGTTTCTGACAATGAATGAATTGCATTACGTTATAGGGACATGTGTGTTTTTTTAATCAACCAGCACGTTTAAATGTGAATTAAGCACCAATCTACTCACAACGTTTGCCGAAGCTATTCATTATAAAACTGTAGCTCCACAAAGTGGCACAAAGCCTGACATATGGAATCACAAATATAAATGTATTCCCACCCATACATAAATAACCATGCCATGGTAATCATAGACAAGTCATGCTCCACTTTGCTGAGGAATAGCACACCTAGCATTAGCATAGCGGCATGGTGGCACAGTGAGTAGCGCTGTCGCCTCACAGCAAGAAGGGTTCAATTTGCATCCCGAATTCCTTTCTGTGCTGAGCTTGCATGTTCTCTCTGTGTATTTGATGGGTACCCTGATTTCATCCCACAGTCCAAAGACCTGCTGACTAAATTATAAATTGCGCCCAGTGCCCTACAATGGTCTGGTGTCCCATCTGGCTTCACCGTGACCCTCTACACACAGGATGAAGTGGATACTGATGTAAGAGTAGTCGGGGCCCAAATTCGTGAGGTGTATGCTTGAGCCCAGATATGTTTGTTATGCGTGTGTGACGGTGTGAATGTGTGTTGTGTGATTGATGGTGTGGACAAGGGGTGAATGAACCGGGATACGTGTTGTGTGTGACATAGGTGTGTGAACGAGTGTAAGGCATATTGTGGAGCACAATAGAAGACAGTGTGCGTGGTGTGTGAGGTGCATGGGAATCGGTGGATCACAGAAGTGGGAATGCGTTTGCACGTTCTCTCTGTGTCCACGTGGGTTTTCGCCGGGTGCTCAGGTTTCCTCCCACAGTCCAAAGACATGCTGCAGTATAGGTTAATTGGCTGTGGACTAAATTGGCCCCCATGCCCTGTGATGGACGAGCGTCCCATCATAGGTATAGCCCTGACTTGCGTCCTGTGTCTGCCGGGATATGCTCCGGGTCACCGCAACCCTGTACACGATTAAGCGGTTTCTGACAATGGATGGACGGATGGATTCTATATACTGCTAGATTAAGGCCTCCCCAAATCATTTCCATCTTTCCCAATCCAGCAATACCACATCTCCCTCAGTCCACACCCATCCCTCTCCTAGACATGGCCCGATCTCGTAAATCCACGTTTGTGGTGGTTATAGCTTTGAGTACATTACCTTACCGTCTTTTGTACAATCCGTTTTGTCATCAGTCTTGTCTTCTTGTTATCGTTTCTGCTAGCCACGGGTCCACACAGCTGCTTACCTTGCTGAACTGTCAATATTATGGTTTTTTTCCTACTTGTGCTTTAAGGGGATAATTAAGCCCTATGTTAGCCCATTGGAGTCCCCATTGCCTCGACTCCCACAGGTCAACAAATGGAATAAAGCGGATGTGTACATTTTTATATTGAACACGGTGCAGTAGAGACAAACTGACATATACACAGAATGCTCACAATCTGTTTGTAACACGAAATAGTAAACTCTACCATTAACCTTTTAGATGCTCTGTGGGCAAACTACTACTCTACATGCACCAGTACCAAGTTTGATCCTTAGTTCTCGTTTCTTTTCCTGCAATCATTTAAATCATTGATAGTGAATAGTCTTGACCATTTCCATAGGTTGCAGAGTAAACCAAAACCGAAGATGTTTGCTAGCTATGTTTTATCAACTAGAGATGTATATTCCTCTTCCTTAGGACTATTATTGCTCTTCTCAAACCGGACAAAGATCCAGCGTATGCAAAGAACTTTCGCCCGGTCTCCCTGCTATGTCACCCATATAAGCTGTTTGAGCGCCTGATCCTAAACAGGCTTGCCCCTG
>JAZEWU010000002.1:3108876-3169944 GCA_036362915.1 Geotria australis
GCGGTTTCTGAAAATGGATGGATGGATGCTTTTCAAAGCTGTTCTTCGGGATAGCCGTGTCGAGCAAGGGAGAGAAGGAGAGCGCTCAACACTTTGAAAAAAAAAATGCTTTTAAAAGCAACCATCATATATGCTTTAACAAGAGGCACATTGATGAACTTTTAATAGTAAAAATACTAATGTTACTTTGCTACCTTGAATTCTATAATGCTTTTGGAACAATGCAGGTGGAGGAGTAAGTTATTATCTTTACTTGAAGTAACTGTGGAGTACATATATCTCTGCAAAGGTAGGGGCCAAGTTTTATTTAAAGGATAGTACGGAGCCTGATCTTTGCGCTGCTTGGCGGGTCATTTCATCCTCTCATTTAATCAGCTTGTGGACACATAGCGTAAGCCTGTTTCCCGGCCACCAGGTACCAGATAATAGAATCCCACAGAAGGTCATTGAGGGTCTGAGTGCTTTGAAAAGCTCTTGGGAAACTTCAACATAAGGATTAATGTAAGACAGTAAAAGAAAATGAATTTCCTTCCACTGCAAGTAATAACTACATGATACTGCAACATTAAAGCCGCAATTTTAACTCATGCTCTGCTAAGAATTATGTTGTGGATTTGTAACAATAAGTGACAATTGTTATTACAATTTGGATTGTATACCTGCAACAAGATGTTGCACTATTAACAGTACATTGACATATTCACGTTTAAATTTTGCAGACGTTCAAGTTATTCTGAGATGGATTAATTCATATGTATGTTTAGGCTGACGTACTTTGTTAATGAAAGAGTATACCAAATATAGAAAATATCCCAATCTCTCTTTCCATGGCCAATACCCTAACGTCCTTCTTCGATAAAGCAATTGGTTTACTTGTCATTGACGTGGCAGATTGCCTGTCTGCCAAGTGACATCATTATGATTTAAGACCATTATTTATAACAATGCTATGTTGAAGACATCATAGCTATGAATAGCAATAGGTCATTGTGTGCTGGTGTCATGGCACACATGTGCTGAATATCAAAACTATTACTTAGTATCTATACAGGTGTATATACGTATAATTATAAATGTCAGATTTTTTCCAGGATTAAAACTTCACAAGTGACACTGTGGAACCAAAAAGACTTAAACATAAATTACATAAACCAGTCAGTGGCATTGGCAAGTTTGTGACACATAGTCCTTGACTTTCCTTAAAATAGTACTGGTGGGTCCATAGCACCTGACATCTTGATCTACAATATGCTGAAAGTGAAAATTCTGATTTCAAACAAGAAAAATACCTAGATGTGCATAGGCCATATACAAATAGTGGTGTGTTTTATGCAGACTATACATTTTCATAATAAATGGATACATATTTCCAGATTAAAACTTCGTTTTCATACTTTATCACGAATGTTGACTTTAATTTAATGTCATACTAAATCCATAAAAGCCATTTTTTTTAAACTGCAGTTGAATAGCCACTTAAGTAGCAATGCAATATATTTTGTAGCATGAGATGCATAATGGAATTTCTGTTGAGATTCATGTCCTAGATGTGACTAAGTTCAGAGGATGCAATTGGTATGTAAAAAAAACCCAATATGAAAACATACCGCAAATATTTGAATGATCAATGGATTTTTAAAGTAACAACTTGCTGTAAAGGTACCCTTATAATTGTATGAAAATATAAACGTAATTTTTCATAAATATGGTGCGAGGTAGCACTCGCAAGTGACAGCTACAGTAGGAAGCCATGCAGGAATGAAATATTGCAATTATGTGAGCCCCACATTTGTCACATTTCTCCAGTTGTCGTAACCCACCCATGAACAGTCCTTATGGGCTTACGTTGTAGTTCGTAGAATAAACATTGTTGACATATTATTCATGAACCTTTTCATTTTAAATAACGTCAGAAACAAGTGATTGCTGAAGGTGTTATGGAAAAAAGCAACAATGAAATAGTTTTGTTTCTTTTGCCTGTGTGCGCACAAAAGAGAGAACAATCTGGACTCGGATAGTGTTAGTCCGAATGCTGTTACCCTGTGATTCAAACAGCGGTCACTGGGGAGAGTTATAAATGTCACAAGAATGAGGACACACCAATTTCATGTCTGCCCTGAGTCTTTGCCCTGGGAATCATAGGCTACTGCAGTGGTTTAGAGTCTGTAAGTAGAGTGCTTAAAGACATGTACAACATGTTCTCAGTCTTTGTGCAGTATGCAAAAACCATCAGCGGTTCCTGAAGGACTGAAATGTGGTCCTTTTGCCTTAGGTCACGATCAAATTTAATTTGAGTAAACTTTACAGACTGACAGGCAGCCGCAGTGGTAATCATTTTATTGACCATGGAATGATAATTGACTGTGATTGTCGTATATCCTTGCCATTGTTGTGCTGGTTGCACCATGTGGATGAACGACCTTTCCTTTTGGAACTTGAGCATGTACACAGTTGCATTGTGGATTATTTTGTTTAGGCTTTTTTGTTTTGATAACCAGGTTTATATTTTGTAACCAGGTCCCCATCGAAAATCAGTATTTATTGCTCAATGGCTTTTACCTGTGCCAAAACAAAACCTGAACCTATAAAGAACTACTGCAAATAAGACATTTACAATGCAATTAGGTAATAATAATTGCGTTTTACATAGCGCCTTTCACCCGAGGGTCACAAAGCGCTGCACTACCATAGAAATGTAATTTAACCAAACATTTTAACGATTAAACACAAATGCATATGATAGCCAAAGCTCATTTAGGAAATGTACAAACTTCCAAATGTAGAACGCTCCTTAAAATGAGTCTCGAGATTCAATTAGGTTTCGACTGGTTAAATAAACGATTCATCGTCGCAGCAACACCACCACCACTGCAGCACATCGTCTTTCTATCTATTGCATTCATTTTTACCTGTGATTGCACTCACGTAATCTTCATAGTGATGGTCCTTCTGGAAGAGCCACTCCCCATTGCACTTGAAGAAGATTTGTGTGGCAGGGGAGGCAGAGCATTCAAGCATCACCGGCTTGTTCTGCACTACGAAGCCGTCGCTGGGTTCCGTCAGGAAGATGGGCAGGCGCTCCGCCAGTGCAGAGGGACGGGAATACGCAGCCGCTGCGCCATTCTCCAAACTCTCGTCTGGAGAAGGAAGAGAAAGCGCGCAATTGCTGTCTTGTCTATTATTGGGTCCTTGATCCATTGGCTTGCAATTGGCTTATCGGCACCACCCACCCTGGTAAATGCTAACAATTATTTTCTTCAAACGCTTTATCTCTGGATCAGAAACGTGCTTGATAGCAAGATCACAGCAAGGTATCTTTTAATGAGATTTTGTTTTCGTTAAATAAGGATACAGTAGTCTGTTTGATCGAGAATATAATTCTGGTGGAACAAAAACCAACGTTATGTAAAACAGCTTTGGGTTATAGTATGAATATTATCCATGTCTATAAAACACACAGTGTGTATGTATAATAAGATTTGTGTCCGTGGCAGATACTGCCCATGCTTGCCACTGGTAGTGTTTGCCAGCCCAGCTGGTATAACAATTATTTGTTACATTTAAATAGCCATTTTCACCCATAGGTCCGAAGGAGCTGCAGAAGAGTGAGGTGGGAGGGGGGGCAGCCACGCGGTCAACCGGCACCAACTTGCCAGACATTGCGTCCAATATTTAATGATGATGGCCAATTCATTAATGACTGTTTTTTAGTTGCGGAAGGAAACCGGAAAACCCAGAGGAAACCCACACGCATAACAGGGGCAGAACACGCACACTGCAATTCCCTTGGCTCATGTGTTTACGTTAGCCAACATATCAAGGCATCGTCGTTTTGCAAGAGGTAAAACGAGGTAAAATGAGTTGTCGTCAACATGTTGAAGAAATAAATATTATTGTAGTCAGTTTTGTATAGCTGAATCAACATGCAACTCACAGTTGTTACATTCAAGCTTCAATTTCCTCAAATAGCCAATCTGCTGTGCCCAACATATAGCATATGGCACTCTCTCCAAACGGGATGTATGACTTGTTACTTGTGGGCAGTATTAATAAAAACATACGCCAATATTATGTAGGATGAACTATTGCTTGTACCATTGCTGAGAATAATAGGTTTGTATAGTATTTTTTTAATTAAATATTTTACAGACAATTTAGGTTTAAACCATGACCAGTTATATTACACAGCCAATGCTCTCTTGTTGAATGTGATTACTAATATTAAACTGCCACAACATTGTAATAGATGCCTTTCAAGGGATGTTTTGGATTTTCTTACTGTGAGGTTTTGTGGAAACACAATTTTGCCATTTTGACTTGGGACAAGACTCTAAAATTCCACCAATGAGATCCCGTTTGCCCCTGGAAAAGAAAACAAAATGTAATCGTTGCTATCTATATTCCTATAGTGCAATGTGATTTAGAGTACACTATAAATCACAATGGCATAATGTGGTGGTTCTTATTGAAGTTATTGTCTTTTTTCAAAACCACATCTGCTTTCACAGACTACATACAGCCTGTTGTATACAGAAGGATTGCATACATCATGCAAACATTGTAAAACATGTGCCTAGTTATGTAAAGACAAATGTTCACATGCAATTACGGAAATGTACAATTATTCATTCACGCACGGTAAAGATATTTATAATGTATGAAATGTTTTAAAACATTTACAAACCAAAATGTGCACTTCACTAGTAATTTGTTTCAAACTTTTAGACAGAAACTTTTTTGTGAAAATGGAATTCTTACTTTTTTTATAATCTTTATTTGAAATGCTCACCACATGGCAGTATTCATTAGCATGCCACATGTTGTTACTTGAAAGGTTTTATGGGTAGGGCAACATCGAGAAATCTTAAAGAGGTTGAGTTCAAGCAGAGGGAATAAACAGTTCTCAATTACCATAATAAAGCACTAGCCAAGCAATCACTTAAATGGCAAAAACATATGGAAGCTTTCAGCATGAATTGTTTTAAGAGGAACTGGTATCATTAAAATAGGAAGAAAAATCTGTGATAGGCACACCTGTTAAGCTGTAGGAAATGTGAATGCATATGCATTTAATCCAAGTCATTAAAACAATACTTATCTGCATTTAATGAATTAAAAGGCATGCTATTAGACAAAAGCAGCATCAGTTGTTTAATTCAAAGGGCATTTTGAGTGTGCCAATCCAAGACTGTTTAAATTTTAATATTCACTTGTATTTGCATTTTGCGACATTTGCATGACAAGCACAATTTTAAATTCTACTTATTGGCAAGGGGAACTCATTAATAATCATTACACTGTGCCGCACATTACAGATAATGAACCATTTCAAAATGAATGTCTCTAATGGACTAAATGATCCAGTAAAGACCCAATACTATGGGTTGAAAAATAGGGGTGAGACTTCATATTATTGCAAAGTTGTTATTCACTAACCCTAAGAAAATGTTAAAATTTACACCAAGCATTTGCTTTCTCGTATAAAAAATCGTATTATTTATGTTTGTCAAGCTATATTTTATGATTGACACTAATTATCCAGATCACAATACAGGTTCAATGAAAGGAACTTAAGTTCCTTTTTAGTCACTCCTGCATTCCGGTTGAGCAGCAAACACAATTATTTCTAAGACAGTGCTCTTTTGCAGAGTTAATCACATCATTAAAAACACAGCAAAATGTTCCCAGCAAACAAATCATTCTAATTAATATGATAAACAAACAACGTAAAACTAGTTGACCAACACAAAACAAGAGGAGAGCGAAGAAACGAAATAATAAAGAATTATTCAGTTTACATGATCTTGCTTTGAGTTATCATTGAAAACTCAATAATCCTCAAGTCATGAGAAAATGAGCCAGCAATTCCAACAGGTCAACCCCTCTGCGTTTATGAGGTCATTAAACTCAACTACCCTGCCGAACATTTTCGATTTTATTTTCTCTCACTGTTTGTTTGCACAGAGGTCACAACCCTAGGCTTCAAACACCGACACTTCACGGCTTTAATTCAACATATCTTCAGCAAACGTCTCAAGCTGCTTCCACTCATCAGATTACACTTTTAATTTAGCAACGAGACCGAAATCATACATGCAGTGTTTTAATAATCGCAAATTCTGGTGTTATGTATATATATATCCACCAGTGGAGTGTTGAAATTAGTTGGGGTGCATTTGGTAGGTGTATTGTTGCATCGCAGGTGGTGGATGCCTAGGAAGGCCTTCATCCAGCAGTGGATTGATCACGGCTGACGATAATAATGATGCATATATAGGAACTACTGGTAAGTTTAAAAGCATATACAGCACAAGTTAATGGTTCAAGCAATTATTTATCATCATAGGCATTAAGAGCCATTTCCCAAATGTTATCCCATTATATAACCTTGTGTCATAAGGTATCACTAATGACAACTGAGGTCGTGACATGTTAGGGCTGTGCATACATATAGGAAGTAGTTCTGATTACTTATGATTAGTGCAGATAAACGTGGGGATTTCTCAACAAGGTCATGCAAGAGGACTCAAGTTCTACTCGTACAAATTCAGCCCACTACCTTCCCAATGTTGATAGGTCTGTCCTATCACCATACTGTTCACCTGCTCAATATTGATGTCATCTTTTTGGTAAACAAATTACAATTCAGGGTATTCTCCAGTTGCCCTGCTGTTGTGCCGCATGCCCTTCTAGTGCAATAATTAATTGAATAAGCTTTCTGTGATCAAATAAACAACATCATCCACACGGTGTGGGGAATGATACAATGCAGTAAATTATTATTGTTAAAGAAATATACATATTACACGTGTTTCACTGAACCTGATTTATGCATGTGTATGAGTGCATGCATGTGTATGTGTGGTGGCTCTGTGGTTAGCGTGCTGGTCTACAAACCTGGCGACCCGAGTTTGATTCCCGCTCATGGCCAACACCGGTAACAATTTTCGGAACCCGTCCTGGACCTCCCCCTAGGTCGACTCAGCCTCAAGTGAGTACCTCGTGCAGTGTGCAAAGATTACATCTAGGGAGACAAAGGCGACCGTGGGTGGTGCTGCCCATCCACCCATATGTGTGCTGTGTCGACCTTCATAGGTGCTCGCTAACGGCATTAGACCCTACAGTCTGTTAAGACTATACGGGGGATCCTTTGTCTTTGTTGTTTGTCTGTACACTTCAACACTTCACAGGGCCTCAAGGTGCACTTAGGCTGGCACAAGTACCGTGGTGATTTCACCTCCACTTAGTGGCGAACGGCAGTTGTTGTTTATTTATACAGCAGAATTAAGACGGGCAGAGATTAAACAATACAAATAAAATGGTGTAGACCAATCTGCATAATTTAGATCAATTCGTACTGTTGTATCTGCGTCTACTTCCCTAGGCAATGACAATGATTGCGATATGCAATGATGATAATTATAGTATACAATATGCTGTTGTATCGCTCAAAATTTAAATTCACCGTGTGAATTTAAACAAATTTGCAGTGCATTCATCTTCTATTAAAATTGACCATTACGTGGATCTTTCCATTCATTCACATTTTAAAAATGTAAACATTTTTAAATAATAACTTTTATTTGTCATATATGTACAGGGACACTTTCACAATCCGAAATTACAGATATTCAGTGCGAAACGACATAGTATTAGGTAAAAGCAAACCCTGTTCTGCATAATGTTCATTCATGCAAGATACATGAACTTTTCAAACTTGTGTATTGAATCTAGCACACTCTGACAGCTTAACGTATGTGCAAAAATCTGAAGCCTCAATCTAGAAATATATTACATTTGGTATGTAGGACAGACGAATGTTATTTCATTAGCCTTTTGTTCAGTTTTTACTTTCCACTGGGAGTGTTAAGGTCTCAACCATGTTACATTCTTCAATGCAATTCGAAGCGCTATAGAACATTCTCCATGTAAATGTATTTCTAAATCAAGGACAATAGATTTAAATGGTTGTAAGGTATAGGTATTTACAATTATGTCAATGGATTTTTCAAAATATTATGATGGAGCAGAACACGACATTTCCCCGACATTAGTGAAACGTTGTTAGTCGTAAAAAGTGACAATATCACTCCACCTTGTCTGTGGTAATGAAATGTAAGCCTTTTATATTCTCATTTAAGGCCAGTCATCTGTACCCACATTGCTTTGGTCTGATGTTCAGCACAGCTATACAATCAACTATTCCATATCATTTTCAAATCTGCTGCACATTGTATTTCTTCTTCCCAAAACTGTCTAGCCCTATTATTTGGTATAATAGTTACGTGCAATGAATCAGGCGAGAGTGAACAGAAAGCCATTTTGTCCCATTATCTGAATAATACATGGAAATTCAAAAGGACATTCATGGATATTCCTTGCATGAAAAACATAACTGTGGATACTGTATGGGCAGGTGAAAGTCTGGGGTCACTTGCAGAGTTGATGACTGTGGCTTTATTCAACTATTCCCAGCGTCCATCACTTGTCAAGTCTCTTCACACATCAACACCACTGAAACTTTTATTTCTGAAGAGTTTAAAACGTAGCTTCATGGAATGATGCGGTCAGATGGCTGTGATACATCAGAGGATGTGAGAGACAATGTGCCTCACAGTTTGTGTGCCCTGCCTGCCTTGCAAAAAGGTGAAGCAAATACATGAGTTGACCTTAAATCAAGCATTGTTTAAGAGGCTCGTCATAAGCCACGATCAATGCACTACTGCATGGAGGCCTCCCTAAACAGTCTGAATCTCTCACGATCCAGCAATGTAATACTCAATACAACACATGAGCTGAAAGTGATGCATGTATGTTAGTTGGCCTATAATTATCCATCGTTTGATAAATTATTCAAAACTTCTAAGTTGTAGATCTGGACGATTCTAAAAAACACTTTCTACAATGATTATAATATAAGCACTGTCATGAAATTTAGGGGAAATGAAATTTAGGGGCAGTAAGGCAAGAAGGGACGATGCTTGGGAAACAGTCCAGCATAGATGAATCACCAATGAAGCATACGGCCGAGGCATATGTAACTCATTTTAATGTTGATACTGCTTTTTCTACATGGCCGATATCGGAGCTCATAATTACCAGAATCGTTGTGCGTTTTTCTGTCGCTATGCAGCGCATTGTGACCCTCGGGTGAAAGGCGCTCTATAAAATGCTATTATTATAATAAAAATGTATGAGATAGAGATCAGCCAGAGGTTTCAATAGCAGCTTTGATCGATGCAGGCCAGCTGGGATTGACCACAATATCATAGAGTTGGAATGGACTGGCGTCCCATCCCGGGTATAGCCCTGCCTTGCGCCCTGTGTCTGCCGGGATAGGCTCTGGCTTACCGTAACCCTGTACAGGATTAGGCGGTGACAATGGATGGATGGTTCAGACAGTTGTTCAACCAAGGCTCGTCAATAAAACATATGACCAACGTTGTAGTGAAAACAATTGTCACATTTCCACCAAAAATTCAATGTGGTGTTCAATATAGAAAGGTGGGCCCCTGTGTACAAGCTGGGTTAGTGGAATTACTATTGAAATGAATGGAAATTCTACTGGACAACTCCTAATCTATAATAAAATGCCAATAATTATAGATGATATTCCGTCATCTGAGTTCAGGTCAACAGGATTGTATTGGATGGTTCTTTCAATAGCAGACACCCTGTTAGTTTCATCAACATTGTATTATGGTACTGTCTTTTTAATTTTTTTCGCACGAGTAGTAGATCAATATACCAAGTGATTTGCATATCAAGCACTATTTCATTAGTGTTTATCATTCTCAAAGTGGTTAATGAATATCTCTAAAGGTCAAGCGGAAGATTGTTAAGGTGATGGGCTGAAACTGTTGCTACCTTTAACATATAAGTCAATAAACATAGGATTTAGGGATAGGTTCTATAGAAGTACTATAATCTTGTAAAAAAAACCACTAAGTGATGTCCTTGCACTACAGAACTGATATTTTCTTTAACTTCGGGATGCTGCCGTGGTGTAATAATGGTAAGCAGGCACGACTTGCATTCCAGAGTCCAAGGATCACCAGTTCAATTCACTCTCTCAGCAGTGCAGTTGAAACATTGGCAACGTTTCACGAATGCCCCGACCACTGAACACCCAGCAGTGTAAATGGATACATCACATTTAGTCAAACGACTGATGGCATGTGGCGAGATAAAAGACGGGTACTCCCACCTTTTCCAAGACATCTGGCCAGAGGAGAAAAGGAAGCCAAAAAACCTTCTGCAGAGAGCTCTAAAACTCTCCGTGGAATGGAGGCCCTTCCTCCAGCAGTGCCATCAGCAGGAAATTGCAGGGCTGAGCCTTTATCTATCTTAAATTATACTCTTATAATTCCATCTCAGAAATAATTGTCATCACTGTATCTGAGCACTGAAAGATGACACAAATGATTTGTGGCAACAGACATGATACGCTGTGCAGGCGACGATTGTCTAGTGATGCAGAGTGATGAAAACTAAATAGTGGCAGACGGACATCACCCTAAGCTATTTTAGGGGAGAGTAAATGCAAATTCGTCATTTGCACTGTGTGATGTTATGACAATCAAAGTTAAGAAAGCAATCATAGACTAGAGGATTCCTCTTAATCCCAATCAGAGTGAGCTGTTGACCTTGCTGGTGAATACGATATCTGTGCCTCTTCTCAGCAATTTTAAGGGCCGTGTGTACTGCTGTGTCATAAAATATTGCATTCTTGTAGACACTTTAACTCAATATTGATCGGGCTGTTGTCAATGTCTGGCTCTAACATCAGACAGTATTAACCAACATGAACTACGATAGTGCCATCATTACCCCAGCCCTTGTAAGCAACTCAGACGTGGAGCAACTTTTGTTGTCCCTGTTGGCACATCGGTGTTTTTTTCTCTCTAAGGGGAGCAGCAAACATTACATTGCATCTATACATCCTACTTAATTCAGAGCCCTCATGCATCGAGACATGAAACACTTATCAAGGATAAAATATCGCACAAGAGCTATTGAGAAACAAAAGCTAACAAGTAAATAGTGAGCATAGAACATTCAGCTTCAAGAAAATAGGGGAGAATGTGTTATTATGCTGGGTTTGACAAATTGAAGCAATCTAACAGAATGTTTTGCACTGACCCAAGTACTGATTATGGGAGTGCATTATTGGTAAGGCTTTTCGAAGACTGCATTTATTACATTGCACATATTAGTTTAAATGTCTGAAAGCATAGCTATGTTTGAAAATATTGAATGTATTGTTACTTTACTGACAATTGATGATAAACAACAAGGCAACATAATATTGAAAGTAAGAAAAAACATAGATACGTTTAATATTGTTACTGGGTTTTTCTTAAACAGACCGTTAAGCTTTAAAGAAAAAAAATACATTTGCTTTAGAAAATTATTTGTACACATAACTTCTCTCACAATAAGTTTTATAGAATGTAAATCTATTAATGCCCAAAATGTACGTTTTCAAGAGATCTTTTTTACAGCAAACTGTTTAGCAAGGGATGTCTGGTCCACTCTCCTTGGACTGCTGTCACCGTGCCGTCACCGTGCCCTCACCAGGACAAGCGGTTTAGAAAATGGATGGATGAATGGATGTTTACCAAACTCAAACTTGATTTATAGTGCTTAAAATGTAAAGATAACATTTCAATACAAAATTATCAAATATGTGTTCTATTTGGTAGGGATTTTGGAGTAATTTTTTTGATGTGGGCCTTGCCATTAGCTATGACCTGTCAACACACCACTCATTCTAACTCCATCACAGAGAACGCAAAGTGCCTCAGATAATTTATTTTTAATCTCTACCTTAAGCCTGCCAGTGTATAAATTGTACATTTTGTTGTGGATATTTACGTCTAGAAAATGTTGCTACAGGAGTTTGAAAACAATTATAAACCCATCAGAACGTAGAAACGTTGCAAAGTGCTGTTGAATGTTTAATGTTAAATGCAAGTAGCTGGACATATTTATATGAAAAATGCAAACAGCAACATAAGGTGGGATGTTTGGCAATATCTTTTTCTTTTAATGCATTATTGAGCAAATACAGTTTTTGTTTGAACAATAAAATGTAACGTTCAGAAAATGTTGATGATAGAATTTTATGGAAAAATAATTAGTCCTCATATCCATAACATTCCCTCAAACAAATACAGTATGTTGATTTCCACAAATATGCCTTTGTCCAACTAAGAAAGTAAAACTCTCTCGGGCCTAAACAATGTGCGAATTCTTGCACCAGATCTGTTTACTTGTCAAGACAGTGACAGAATGCAATTATGGCGCAGGCCAGTAAAATCTAATTTAAAGGTTATTATAACTTTTTAAGTACAGTATAGCAATACAAGAATTGCTCTCCATAGCTGTTCTTTCAGGATAGCCATGTCGAGTTTTCCTCCTCTCCTTCGTGACGTTTCGCCTACCACGTTGGAGGCATCCTCAGGCGTTCTGAATTCAGAACTTCCAATGTGGGAGGCGAAACGTCGCGAAGGAGAGAGAAGGAACACTCGACACGGCTATCCCGAAAGAACAGCTATGGAGAGCAATTCTCCTAACACAAGCCATGAAAACCTACATTAGTAGACCACAGCAACACATTCATTTGACTGTGACACAGTACCTTATCCATAAGTATTCAGTCAATATCATATCAGTAAAAACAATGAAACGAGTATTTTTTTATGTTTTAAAAATACAACAGATTTCAAGGGATTTAAAAAAAAAAATTGGCTTTAAAAATGTGGGCATTGAAAATAAAATCTAGTTCTAATTGTGATGAAGAACAGGAAACATCTACAACAAACTTCCTCAAACCTTCCCTCTGTGGCACAAGATTCCACAGAGTAGTTTGGATGACCACATTCATCTCCACTGCAGATGGGATTATGCAGCGAAGGCAATTAGTATGAAACAATACATCAATTAGATTCTCACACTCAGCATACATCCAATCGAATCGTATGTGTAAGAATCAATCAGTTACAATTCATTCAAATCATATGCAAATTGTATGCTAACTTTAGGTGTATGCTAATTAGACAAATGAGACTGTGCAAATGAGACAGAATACTTGAGAAACAATGCAAATTATGTACTCCAAATAAGACGAAAATAATGGCTTCGTGCATCTAACGTGCACCATATACAGTGGCAATTCATTGGATTGGATCAGGAAGGGGAGTGGTGGGGTGAATTGTTAAATGTCTAATTGGAAATATAAAGAGATAGGGCACTGACAGATGAGCACGTCATTTCAAATTAGCAAACCAGGCTGAACATGTTCATTTCAGAACACT
The DNA here is from genome assembly GCA_036362915.1 of Geotria australis. NCBI lineage: Eukaryota > Metazoa > Chordata > Hyperoartia > Petromyzontiformes > Geotriidae > Geotria > Geotria australis. The sequence continues at coordinate 3,122,196 of JAZEWU010000002.1, forward strand.
GGACGGTTTGCTTATCTTTGGCGATAAATGTAATACAACCAATAGTTTGTTTAAAACATGGTTGGTGGGGTAGAAAATGTCCCAGATTTATTGTTATCATTAGCACAACAGCCCTTAAGGGTCAGTCAATTGCCACAGACAACAAACGCTGTCTTTAAACACGGCACAGGCTGATTTAAAGCCTGTTAAAATGCAGGAATGTTAAATGTGTTGACGCGTTGTGGTATTGATGTGCATAGAAAACGGATAAGTTTAGAACTGTGCTTCAATCCCTTAATAGGCTAAACATTTTTTGAACTCTTGTCTCTGTGGGAGCATAACACTTTTAGACTCGAAGGTAATTATCTTAGAAGGACACTTAGGCGTGCATGCACGGAAGGAGACAATATGAGTAACAGTAAAGATGAAAATAATTACTACATGGTATGATTGCTTAGAGTAGTATGCAACCTGAGTTCTCTAGATACTTGGTGGTCTCGTGTAAGCATCGACCGTTTCAGAACATAAATAGGCTATTGCACACATTTCCGTCATAAATGGAAAATTAACAAGTCACAATACTGTAATGCGACTTTGGCCACGCAAACCAAACTATGGACCATTTAGCAAAACAACCGTATTGTGCATTCCTTCAATGGAGGAGGCACTGGAATAGTACAGGGTGCGGCATAAGTCGCCTTACCGAGAATAATTATTTTATACGCCAAGAGTTCGAGAAGTTGAATAATAACAAAGAACTGTGCCGTGATTTATGTTGTTCAGTGGTCCAAAGATGCAACGTGTATATTGAACATGATAGAGGACACTGAACACATTCTGTAATATAATTCCTCACAAAGTGATTTCATTATTCTCGGTAAAGCGACTTATGCCGTACCCTGTATACACACTCTCTCCTGAAGCCCTCTCGCGGCTAGCAAGTCCTCGACGTTGGCATTTAGCTCCTAAACATATTGATGGCTACACAAAAACAGAAGCGCCTTAAGAAGCCACTGAATGTTTTATCGCAGATATAATCTGATATGGTATTGAAAAATTAACAACTCAGATGATACTTCAAGTTTAGAGTCTTCTAAAACAACCTTATGGGTAATTAATTTAATTCAGCTCCAAAGAGCTCAAACCAATACATTCTATGATGGGAAAAAATGGGGATATGATTTGTGCATTTGGACGTGCAGTCTGTAAATACTTAATGCATTTCTTTAAGGCACATTAAGCAATGTTTTGGGTGTAGAAATTGCCTAACGCAGCACGCGAGCACATAGCATTTGCTATAATAAATCGGCAAACAAAAGATCAAGTAGGCAGTAAAAAAATAATTCTGTGAACATAAATAGCATTTAGAGTTCAGGCTCATAATTCTGCATATGCACCATGGTCGTGGGATATGTGCAGTTTTATTCCGTGGAACATAAATTTACGTTAATTATGTACAGTGGTTACATGAAAATATTATGCATTATTGTTAATATTACATGAAGCCACCATTATAAAGAATATGGCTGCATATATACAAATACAATGCATAACTGTACTAATATAACCCAAGAAAATAACCAGTAAATAAAATGTGAAGTCAATAGGCAATGACAATAGAATATTATTATTGTTATTGTTTCGTGGCAGCCCAACACTGTTTCACTGATAAGATGATATACACTTAACCTACAAGAGTTTGTCCAAAGGATTTAAATATTATATTGATAAATCCATGTATATCATATCAGCACATATTTTTACATGAGCTAACCTGAAAATGAAAAGCCTAATCAAAACGAGTTAGCTTTGTTAAAGACAAAACTGGAGGTAAATACCAAAACACGACCAAGCACACAAGTACAAATTCACACTTATCAATTAACTACGTGTACGATGGATGGTCAAACAGTTTAAATAACAATTAAATTATGGTCTAAATATGTACAGACATATAAGTATTATTTGACTTTTTAAATACATAAACTCCTTTAAGCTTGTGTTTAACTCAAACAGCAGATATAGCCACTACTTTTAAACATTTTTGGCAGTGCTATCTCAATTAAACAGACAATCGTTTAAATGTAGTTGATAAAATCATGAGTTAAATTTTGAAATGATATACGGAACTTACATAATGCCTGAGTATATTGAACAGCACATAATTCAAGGTACACCCAATGTGCATGTGGACGGAATGTATTACCATGAATGTAAAATAACTCAAATCCGAATAAGTATTTCATCAGAAGTGTACCAGGTGCACCTTCCTAATTACCTTAATCGAAGCTACTACCTTCTACCCTCAAAATAAGTGGCCTAATTACAGCTATGATGTTATAAACAAACAATTGGAATGATGTGATCTGAGTCACTCCAGACTTTGCTTATAAGCACAGGTATAAAAATACACCACTGATAAAGAGTTAGAATTGTGATATTTAATTATCTCTTTGTGACCATTCAGTTGAAATACATGAAAAGATTACAGAATCGCTTGAACACTTTCATCCCAAGCTTTAAATGCAGTACTGATTATGCATCTCTTAAATCAAGATTATAAAACAGCATTAACAAGGAGACACCTCATACCCCGTCCTATATTGCCAATTGAAGTTAGACCACTTTCATATACAGAACATCACACGGCTCATAGCCCAGAGAAAAAAAATCCGTTTAAAAACTGTACATATCAATTATGCAATGTACATTTATGTTATGTGTTTTTTAGAATTCGATAACTAAATTTTCCCAGGCGCCCTGCGATGGACTGGCGTCCCATCCTCGGTGTTCCCCTGCCTTGCGCCCTGTGTCTGCCGGGATAGGCTCCGGCTCACCGCGACCCTGTATAGGATTAAGCGGTTTCTGAACATGGATGGATGGATGGATAAATAAAACAGAAACGCAGGAAATTTACCACTCTAGCCCATTGCTCCAAAAAAATATCAGACAAAATACATCTAAAAGACGAACTACAACATTTACAACAAGCACTACTCAGCAAAACAATAGCAAAACCAATAAAATGAGGATGAGGACACCAAGATCCACGCCATCCTGCCATATGTCAACGGCACCGTGGACAACATCTGTAAATATCTCAGAAAATACCACAAAATATCTTTACAGCCCATCAGAAGATACAGGACGTGATCAAATCACCTAAATACCGACTTCCAAAAGGGGTGTACTGCCTTACATTCAGCAACTGTGAAGAAGTAAATATTTGCCAAACCGGCAGAACGATCGCCGCAAAGAAGGAGCGAATACGAGACTGCAGTGCGTTTGTTGCATACGGAGACATTGCCAACAGCAGCCCACACTGCAGACAGACAACACACAATCGATTTCTAAAAGATGCGTGTGTTGGCTGCAATCCGCTACAATGGCCCAAATTTGATCCGTGAAGCAATAAAGAGTTACAAGACACCAACAAGCATGGTCAAGAAATGAGAATAAACTTGGAAACGATCCTTAAAATTAGCAGTAAACAGTTCTAAAATATTACTGCTGGCAACAGTAGAAATGGGACTTCTCAAAACTTTAAAGATCCAAAAAAACCCAGCCCTGTAAACAACTCATGTTTGAAAACAGAGTATGCACTAGAAAGACCACGGGGGACGGAAAGGAAAACCGACCCCAGAGGGCATTAGCAACAAGCTCACAGGAGCTTGGGAGGTACATGGGACGAGACGAGGTTTGACAAAATTCACAGCAATGTGGGCAGAGCAGTAAACTACTTTTGACATCAGAACGACACAGAGGGCACAGCATGCTTGCTTCGCCCAGACATTCTCGGAACTCAGAACGCCTGAGGATGCCTCCAACGTGGGAGGCGAAACGTCGGAAATGAGAAAAATGGAGTGCTCGACACGGCTATCCCGAAAGAACAGCTTTGAAAGGCAATAATCATGCATCGAGCCATGAAAACCTACATCACTACAAGATAAATGCAGTCTATTCTTCAAGCGCATGAGAACATTTATTCAGCTTTTCACAGACCGACAGCGATGGTCAGTGACTGGGATTAAACTCTACAGTCAAGTGGTGCAAGAAATAATCTCTGGCCATCAGTCCAATTCCCTCATTCTTTTAAGCCGGTGTCTTGGCCCTGTTGCGGTTGTACTTCTTCTTCTTTTCGATTCTTCGAAGCACGATGGTCAACTTCTGGACATCGATGTCTTTCAGCTCGGCCTCGAAGTGTTTGGTAGAATTCGCAGGCAATACCAAGTATTACCTGACAGGGATCAGTTGTACTGCCTGCGCAGTTGTACTGCCTGCGCACTTCGATTGCTATGTTACTGGTTGGAATTGCACACTGCCGATAACTACTGTACCGTAATGGTTTGAATACAAGAATAGCCAATGCTCTGTTATTAGTTTATAAGTTATTCAAAGTACATTGGCAAAATTGTTATTTAATGTGTATAAAGTAGTTTATATGTTACATCTTTCCTCATGCAGACTTGCGATGATTGCATCCATGTAATTAGTCAAAAGTTATTTTCTTTGCTCATAGCATACATTATGATGCCCCTGGTTTTTACTTCATATGCAGCACCATCAGCCATACTATTAAGCGCTTAACAACTTGGTAATTTATTAATCTTGATTATTGTATTTAATTTTACATCGAGGAACACAAGCCTGATTTAATACCACTTCGTTTATTTTCAAGTCTACGTATGAACCCATTCCCAGTGAGAAAACAGTGTGCTTACTAAATGCTTCTGTTGTATTTTCATCACTCCCTTTAATGCCATACTTCCCACTTTCTTCTTTTGCATTCGGTGCTATTTCGCCCCTCCAGCTTCATCCTTGCACCTCCAATTGGTCACAGGCCAGGCACTTATATTGCCCTGAGCCCAGTTCAATTCACCTCTACCAGGAAAGGTGTCCATCCACTTCCAAAAACACCCAGAAAATAGGAATCCTAAAAGAGAAATGCGAATCCAGTTGAGCCAATATTGGAGGACTGTCTTCTAAAACACAACGGACCAGCAAGCAAATACACACAGCAGCTAATCTTGAATGGTGATCAAAAAGAGTCTACTCATACAAAGGACTAATTTTGGGATCAAGCAGGCAGAGGAAAGGAACACCATGGCCTCGAACAATGATCAAGGATCAATGGATCCCGACGATAAAACACAGTCAGGGGATCTCACCCCCACACCCCTTCTTCTGTCACCTTTATAAACGGTTGGTTTCCACATACAACCATAACGCCTGATGATGCTTCCAACGTGGGAGGGAAACGTCGTGAGGTTGAAAGGGAGATCGCTGGACGCGGCTATCCCAAAAAAACAGCTCTGAAGAGCAACCGTAAATAATAATGAATACAATTTATAATTTGCACATATTCATTTAATTTCGAAGGTATTCATTCGAAGAGAGAACGACTCAGAGGGGCAAGGAAACCGCACAGAGGTGGGGGAGGGATGAAGGAAGTCAAGCGGTTTGCTGGGGATAGCATTTTGCCACACACTGCGTCCTATATATTCTGAAGTTATCGGAATATTAATTAATGAGTGTTTTTTTTACTTGTGGGCGTAAACCGGAGAACCCGGAGGAAACCTACGCAGAACAGGGAGAGAACACGCAAACTCCACACAGAAAGGTGCCCAAGGCGGGAATTGAACCACCTCGGGCAAGACTTTCTTTCTGTGAGGTGCGGATGTTATCATTGCATCACCCTGCCACCCTAATAAGTATCCATTCCCAAACAGAAAATGCTGAGGTCTCCAAGCCAGCCCCACATACGTGTTCATTCTGTCTGAGATTTCTGAGGTCTGTGATTATTATTATAATTATAATAGCATTTTATAGAGCGCCTTTCACCCGAGGGTCACAAAGCGCCGCACAAGGGCCGCAGAGAGAACGGCATGTCAACGACAGACAAAAGCTTACATTCCCCAGATCGTCATCTAAATAAACTTCCATTCCCACGAATGCTGCATTTGCTTTTAAATAAATGTCACTATTTGAGCAAACATAAAACACTATATGATAGAATTTGCATAAAAAGTCGTGGAACCCTTGAGCAGTGTATGCATTTCTAAGAACCGTAATGGCATATTTTCAATAATACATTACGGGTACATGGCGTCATATTTTAAACATATTTAGTCTATTGATAATTGAGGTGAAAAGGATAAAAACAAAAGAATAAAAATGTACAAACCCCACAATGTTATAGATCAGAAGTGAGACAAAATACCATACCATACACACATATTTCCAAGTATATTTGTTGTCAAGAGTGCCACCATAACTACGCCCTACGCATGATGACTAATATTCTTTGAAAAAAAAATCTAGAAAGACTGAATTATTCTGATTAACGAAAGTCACAGGGTTTAACAATGCATAAAAAGGGTTAATGGAATTGTCAGGGGTTGTAAAATTGCCAGGGAAGAAAAGACTTGGGGGATTATAATGCTGATTTACAAGCATCTTTCCACTCCCTGGGAAACAGGAGAAGCGGATTTTTTAAGAGGGGAAGTAATTTATGGCAGCCTTTTCAGTTTAACGCACATTACGGTCCTCTCAGGATAATGATGAATGCAAGGCACACAGAGAACGACAACTCAGCCCTATCTCTCACCAGACTTCACGGCCTGGATTTAGGAACCAGGTCATCTGGGTAGGTGTTACTCACAGCATAAGTGACAGAGGTACATCTCAGATGCCTTCAAGGTCGGCAATAGCAGATACAAAGGCAATAAATGACTAAGTTTAAATTCAAATAAATTCAGCCATGCCATAAGTACCTTGAGACAAAGAGAGAGATAAATGTCGCGCGGTGTAACGTTATATTATAGCTAAATCCAGTGTGATAATAACTGTAACTAATTCTTGTTCCAAGAAAAATAAATGCATTTTTTTGGCATTTCACCATTTGACGCTTTATCAAGTTGATAGAAGTAATGACACTAACACGATGCACATTGACAGTTTGGGAACTCACAGCTCTAATGTATGCACGCGTGCTGTGTATACAGGTTAGTAAGTAGTTGTAAATTACATAAATTAACTAAAATACGGCTATAACTGTATAAAGGTGTGTCACTTAACAGGGACGATCCGAGTAACATGTGACTGTGGATAAAACGACTGCTGTTCTGCACATGTGGTGTTTACCGCCAGTTTAAATGACCGCTATTCAGGTTAACCCGGCTTAAGCGGCCGACTACACCCCATTGGTGGGGGTATTTGGAGCCGAATTTTATGACCGATTGCCCTTCATGACGCGAACCTCCTTTCGTCGGAGGGCCTTCGAATCGCTATTTGTCTGGAAGCTCCCCCAGACCTGTTCACCAAGGGACACCCTAGCAGGAGTGCTAGACTCCAGGTGACATAGCTGTGGGGTTCATTGGAACACGCAAACCCCTCCACCACGATAAGGTTACGATCCATTGGGAACACACGCACACACCCTGCTGTGTTTCAAAATGAGACAAGGCTTGTCGTGTCTCTCCGCTTTGCCCACGATAGGGTTCATTGGAACACGCAACCCCCTTTCGCCACGATAAGGTTACGATTCATGAGGAAGGGTCAGCTGTTGTGTACATGTCAGTCTTTACAGTGATGTTAAAGTACACTATCGGATATAATTAAATAAGACAACAGTCCTAACCCCGGATTCCAATTAGTGTTTTTGAATCAGTTGTCAGTTCTATGGTGGCGTGGCTGCGGGGTGAGGAAGGTTGTGCTCTGGGGAGTATTGTGGAGTTTTTCAGAGAAATCCTATCGCTTTTTGTGATGTCTCCCCCATCCCCCGAGACATGGCTCTTCTAGGTAATTGAAGGATGTCTGATTGCCACATGAAAAATGCAGGCAATATGAAAACAACAACGAGCATGTGTTGTGATTTTTATTTATATATTCCTATGGCAGCGATTTCTATTCCCAACACTTCAGTTTCCAGAAACGTAGCTATCTTACAGTATAAAAAAAGATGATTACAGCAGTGAGGTCAGTAAATAAACACTCACCTCTACACATGTGCAACACCATGTGTTACTTTGAATAACACCTCTGGGAAAAAGGCATGGTCCCACTGAAGTGACACTGCTACAACCCCTTTCACCTCGATCCCATGGACCCCTTCCTCACACACCTGTGTGTCTGCCATGATAAAGAGTCATCTCCCAAAACGTAGCCTATAGTACGATGCGCCCTGGGTGGCACGGTGGCGCGGTGAATAGCGCTGCCGCCTCACAGCAAGAAGGTCCCGGGTTCGAATTCTGGCTTGTGTGCCTTTCTGTGTGGAGTTTGCAGGCTCTCCCTGTGTCTGCGTGGGTTTTCGCCGGGCACTCCGGCTTCCTCCCACAGTCCAAAGACATGCTACTGCATAGGTTAATTGGCCTGCGGACTAAATTGACCCCTGTTCGCTGTGATGGACTGGCGTTCCATCCTGGGTACAGCCCTTTCTTGTGCCCTGTGTCTGCCAGGATAGGCTCCAGCTCACCGCGACCCTGTACGGGATTAAGCGGTTTCTGACAATTGATGGATGGATGGAGTGATGGTTGCTTTTCAAAGCTGGTCTTTCTTGATAGTCATGTCAAGCGCTCCCTCTCGCTCCTTTGCAAACTTTTGCTCACACGTTGGAGGCATCTTCAGGCGTTCTGAGTTCCGAATGTGGGTGAAGTTGAGTGTGTTGTACTATGTTTGGGGAGCGGTAGCCCAGTGGTTAGCGCACTGGGCTACGAATCTGGCGACCCGAGATCGAATCCCGCTCACGGCCAACACCAGTGACGATTTTCTGAAACCGGTCCTGGGCCTCCCCTAGGTCGACTCAGCCTCAAATGAGTACCTAGTGCGGTGTGTAAACATCGCCACTAGGGAGATAAAGGCGGCCGGGCGTGGTGCTGGTCACCCACCCCCTCGTGTGCCGTGTCGACCTTCATAGGTGCTCGCTAACAGCACTTGTCCCTACAGTCTGTTAAGGCTATATAGGGGATCTTTGTTATCTTTGTTGTACTATGTACCCTGTACACCCACACTCGGAACTCAGAACGCCTGAAGATGCCTCCAACGTGGGGGGCGAAACCTCGCGAAGGACAGGGAGCGCTTGACACGGCTATCCCGAAAGAACAGCTCTGAAAAACAACAATCGTGCATCAAGCCATGAAAAGCTACATCAGTACAAATGTGTGGAGCGTTTGTTAGCTACGCCTGTGCACCACTGCCAAAACAGTTCTGTATATCACATGTTTCATTAGTTTCTCAAATAGATTGTCACGTGCTGCCGCAACCTTGTGCTCACGTGTTCCATCTTGTCAGTTCTATTTAGTCTTGACACATTGTCAAACACACAAGATGTTTGGAGCACACAAACATGTAGTTGTATTTAACGACAAAAAATCCACATTGCGGTTGCGTGGCATCTCACCGAGAATAACGGTTGAGATATAAATTAATACAGGAAGACTGCAAGAGCTTAACAAATACTTTTTAAAAAGGAGGCCAGCAATCAGTTCCTATTATGTCAATAAAATAACAAATAAAACAGTATATCGGATTGCTTTACTTTCACGTGTGTTAACAGCAAATGCATAATTTAAAGAAACTGGACAGTAGGATTGCCAAGAGTTGACTAACAACACCCATTAGACTTTAATTGTGTAAGCCTACATAAATATTTGATAATCTTAGCATTGTCAACAATGACTTAATCTTCTTCTTTGCGATTCTTCGAAGCACGATGGTCAGCCTCTGGACATCGTTGTCTTTCAGCTCGGCCTCGAAGTGTTTGGTAGAATTCGCAGGCAATACCAAGTATTACCTGACAGGGATCGCGACGTGAACGCTTCTACCTTGACCCCCAATGACTTAATGAAAACCTCTTAAAATGGTGTGAAATATATTCAGTGAAGTCCAGTTGTGATAGTTAGTGCTCGAACAAGGAGGGAGCTGACTGCTGACTTGTACACATAACTAAAGACAGCGCAGACTTAACGCTGCACCAGACACATTATGGCATTCAAATGATAACCCGGTTTGTTACAGGGTGTGATTCATGGTTCTGCCGTCTTTAGAGACCTCTGATATAATAAAAACGGGTTGCTCTGGCCTAGATACCAATACAATTATTGATGTTATAAATAGAACAAGAAGAAGCAACAATCTCCAAACCCGGATTTTTCCCAACTTGCACAATTAGAGCCAGGCTCCACCCCCTTGCTACGGTCATGTTCAACCTCAATTCCGTCCCACTGGTCCTACCCTTGCCCTTACTTCCAGACTCATTTCCTAAAAATGTCTAATTTGGGATATTTTGAGCCTCCACTTGCATTCAAGGGATTTCTGACACATGTCCGTAGGGCCGAGACACGAATCCATCATCAGAGCTGATGGTCGTTCATCACGCCAGGAGGAAAGGGACAAACAGTACCGAGATATTAATATGGTGCCCAACCGCCTAGTTTAATTCAATTGAACCTGCGGGGGAGGGGGCGGAGTCAAGCGACGCAGTTAGCCGGCGCCAACCCGCCAGACACTGCATCCTATATATTATGATGTTATTGGCCGATTCATTATTGAGTGTTTATTAGTTGTGGGAGAAAACTGGAGAGCCCAGATTAACCCACGCAGAACAGGGGGAGAACACACAAACTCCACGCAGAAAGATGCACGGGGCAGGCATAAAACCACCTTGGGAAGCCATTTCTTTCTGTGAGGCGCAGAAGTTACCACTGCGCCACCCTGCCGCCCCATTTCGAGGCAATTTCCAATTTAATTATAGTTATAAAAATTAAGAGTTTCCGATGAACATCGTTTTGCAGTGATGAGTGCAAATATCATGTATATTTAATCCACCAGCACTGGCTCAAGAAAGCTTGACTAATGCTGATGAAACACTGAACGCCAAAACCATCTCAGAGTTGGCCGGTATTAAACAAGTGACATTGAAAAAACATGATGTCGCCAATGAGATGCTTAAAGCAATACTACATTTTTATATGCAGACATATATATGAGAGCAGGTGTATGATCTGCTTATATAATTAATAAGGGTGAGACCTCAGACGTTATTTACTTGGTAATTCCTAGATTATGTTATATTTATACATCTACTGTATATTACCTAGTTATCTCTACGTCATTCATTTCATTTATGTAAATGACATGCAAGCAGAACTGTAGTTAATGAAATATTGCATTATGCATGCATTTTGAATAGCCGTTATAAAATGATGAAAATGGGTAAGATTGGAGGCCCAGCAGTAAGTACACTGTATTATGAACCTGGCGACCTGAATATGATTCCCAGCCACAGCTAAGACCAGTGGCAAGTGATATTTGATCCTGTCCTTGGATTCTCTCTTTATGAACCCTCGCTGACCACTGCATACTGAAGCCTATTGGCTAAATAATCTAAATTAATTAATTGTCAGTACCTGCTTAATCCTGTAGAGGGTCGCAAGGGGCCAGAGCCTATCCCAGCAGACACAGGGCGTAAGGCAGGGCTATACCCGGATAGGATGCCAATCCATCGCAGGGCGCAGGGGTAATTTAGTCAGCAGGCCAAATAACCTAGGCAGCAGACTATCTTTGAACTGTGGGAAGAAAACCGGAGTACCTGGCAAAAACCCAAGTGGACACGGAGTGAGCATGCAAACTCCATACAGAAAGGCAGCACCCGAGTTGGGACTCGAACCTGGGGCCTTGTTGTGAAGTGGCAGCACTACTCAACTGCACCACTATGTCATCCCATAATATCAATTGAATGTAATTAAACATTTGGAGTGTACAGTTACACTACAGTAGAGTATAGGCAGCACATTGTAGAAAATGTAATGTCTGCTGTTGCAAATGTTGCACTTGTTCGTTCTCTTAATGTGCAATAAGCCATCGATATTCTTTTCCCACGCAATGTTTAACTGTTTAAACAACCTTGTGTTTTACTTATGCATTTATGTATTTGGTCACGTATGTGCAATGCTGTGTGTAAACGGTTAGTTTTTGTTTATATTTGGTTCATTAGTTATTTTGTTGTTGTTAATTTGCATGTTTATTGTGTCGCATGAGTCCTGTAAAGAGCTTGCAAGCAAACTGGGTATTTTTCTGCTGTTATAATAAACATCTATCATCAAATAGCAGTACTCGAGGATAACAATGTTCACTCTTATAATGTCTACTTGACGCTAACACTACATGTTAAACCAAACTCTAAAAACCAACGTCCAGTTTAGAAAAATAATGAAGGCATGACCTTGCTAAATTATTCTATATTAATCTGACTCCAAAGCGCCACACTCCAGTGCAATAGTGACGTCAATTTGGACAATGCATGCATATTTATGCTTTTGCTTTACATGAAAAATGTCCTTCATAGAGAATCACAATGATTAACTTTTGACACATACTGTGCAAATTCATTTATCTATGAGCATTTGCGATACAAGAAAGTAGATGTCATATACTGTCAAAGTGAAGTATATTTATCTATAAATGAGCAGGGCTGTGAAGTAGATTTTTTTGACTATATTGTAAGGCCCAAATACAAAGACTGCATTGCCAATACTCAGTGTTCATTGCTTTTCTTACATATCATGTTTTACTTCACGTTTCAACACACCTGTCATCTGATAACATTCAAGTTGCTTTTTAAAATACATGTTATGCTACATAGTCAAACACACAAAGCACACTTACTTCATTTACTCTACACATGTATTTTTGTATGTGAAAATGTTTGCTATTTTGTAGACAGCCACAATATACAGGGGATCCCTCGCTTTAAGATGGCCTCACAATACGATGAAATCACTTTACACTTTACAATATACGCTTTACAAGAACATTAGTATCACATTATAATCAAATTTCACTTTACGATACGTGTTACGATATGGCTGCACCGACTTCTTCCCTATGCTTGTCCTTCACTTGCGTCACTTATGTAAATATTCATCAAAAGTGGTTCCATCCTAGTTGTATATTGCAGACGGGGAAAAATAAACCACTGGATATAATGAAGTCATACATTTTTATTGTATGTTATAATATTTAAATACCTGTAGTGTCTGAGTGGGAATGTTTGCAAAAAGTGAGAAAGATTTTTGTACAACATATAATCAGCCGAAGGATGACATCCTTCGGCTGGCCTGGGAACGCCTGGGAATCCCCCAGGAAGAGCTGGAATCTGTTGCTGAGGAAAGGGATGTCTGGTCCACTCTCCTTGGGCTGCTGCCACCGCGACCCTCACCAGGACAAGTGGTTTAGAAAATGGACGGATGGATGGATATCCTAGCTGAACTGCGTATGTTACTGGAATAAGATCCACTGCTATATGTGATCAATACAAGTCATGTGTTTATGGCAATGCTGCATAATTAATTCAGTTTGTATTAAAGAACGTAAACATAATCCTCATGAAAATGTATGTTAAATTCACCAATAAAAATATTACTTTAATACATGAAATTTACGTAACACAATAATAACCCAAACCCCTATATTAAAAATGACTCAGAACCAAATCAAAATAGATATATACAGCAGTGTGTGTTCCTTACCGGCACGGATATCGAGTCTCCTTTTAAAAATGGATTTTGTATCTCATTGGGCTTTCATGTAGTAATATAAAAAATGAATGTATTGATCATCAGGAGGTCTGAGACTGACACTTGATAAAGATGACTGTGGTCTCAAAAACAAACGCATTACTGACAGGCTACTCTCGAACATGTACTGTATGACTTATTTATTGATTACTTATTTACCGTCTTAAATTCCCAAAGTCTCACTGCATTCACTTTGTATGTGCTTTCAATTAACTTGTAAACTCTAGCACAACAATTTTCAAAAGTGCAGCCTAACGCTCATTTAAAAAGCACAACTTGAAATGTCGCAGTGAATATATTATTTAAGGCACTGTAGTTTATGTATGTAGTTTTATGGTAATTGCTAGGAATGGTATACATTTGCAATTCACTTGCCAACGTTTTTTTTTGGTGGGTCTGATGAAAGACGGACGATAAGCTCTGTGGATCTGTACTCAATGTGAAACGCCGACTGAGTTGCTGTCTAATGAACCTTCCACTCACAGGCAAGCTCATTATTCCTCTACCAAATGTGATTCCATGTTCTGCTCTAATGCGGGGCGTTGAAGTGCCCGAGCGGTATGTCTTGTCTGTTCGCCGTTAGTGCGGACGTTTATGGTTGGTTTCCAGTGGCCACCCTGGTCTTTTTTTCTGACCGAAAATATACGTTCCTTCCGCTTCACAGTGGATGTTAGAGATAATGTGATGTCTTGTTCAAAAGTAGGCCATTGTGCGCTGCAATCATAGTCCAAATTTTCTCAATTTTAATAAATGCCTGAAAATTACTCAATTGGAATATACATAGCAACGGTGGCCCTCTACTGTTAAGTTCACGGAGTCTTTCATAGGTAAACATCCACAGTAACAATAACGTTGCTTATTTTTTTACTAAATGTAATGCATCTCAGCTACCAGCATCTTGTAATGTCTACTAAATATATACAGTGATGTGTAATACACATTAAAACATGAGGAAATATTGAATGCAACATTATTCAAATCAGTTACATCCATCAGAATGCCTTTACCGTCATATGGACAAATTCAATTTTAAAAACGTGTGCATTTTCAAATGGATTAACTCCATTATATTCTAAATCCATATTCTATCCTTTGACTGGCGAGGTGGCAGTGTGGTTAGTAACAACTGGACGTTTCTGATTTCAAATTCCAGTTGGGGTTGACCTAGCCCATCCTTCCCCTTGGTCAATAATACAAGGAGCACTTTGTGAGATGCCAGCAAAATAAAAAGTGGATATTTTTGTACAGACTCAGAGATTTCAGTGCTTTAAAGCTTTTTCGATCAGATAAACACTGACTTTTAATATCACCGCAAAAGATCAAGTTGATGTTTTTCCAAATATTTATTTATATTCTGCTGAGAGTGCTGGTGAAAAACAATATCCTCTGCAACGTAGACCCATATTTATTAAATGTTTGTCACTGACCCATTTTGTAGCTGCAAAACACGCCCCCAACTATTTCACTATATGACTCATTGTTACATCATGTTGCTTCCATGTGCATGATATTAAATACATCACCTGTGACATCACATGAATTTATACCACAACAAACACTCGAGTCCACACCGAATGTGCTCTTGAATGTCAAAACTGAAGTTCAAACATGTTCAAAGTGAAATAATCAATGAACACGTGTACTCGTTATTTGTTATAAATTGTAGTATATTTGGCCCCCAACGAGGTGCTGTATGTAAAATATTTTCAATAAAAAAATCATAGACCGCCCCGACAATTGGTGTAACCACATAGATTTCACTCATAAAACCTCCAAACTGCCCTGCCGATCAGACAGGCGTGGAGAAAGGAGGCGGGAGATTGAGGGAAGGCTTGCCGAAGAACGCCAACGAAATCCTGAGCAATCACGGTGCAAACCGGATGTCAAGAGAAAATAGCAGCACAGTTTGGGGGGCTAGGACTGGAAAAAGCTCACACCCTCCCAACTGTGATTGTGGAGAACCTCGCGTTGTAAGAAATTGCGCTGCCCTCACTGGTGGATCATAAAATCGCGCCTATGGCAGCAGCTCGAGGACGCATTTGCAAACGCACGGCGCCCAAACTGTGCTGGGCTTTGCACATCATCACATCGGATCGGAAATGTACACATACAGCCCTTGTGTCAAGCTGCCGCTCTATGACTGCCTCTCCATGCCCCGTAGATCGAGCGAGTTATTTAACCGCACTTTACACTGGTGAGTGTGAGTTTGTGACGGCAACGAGTGTAAATGATGTGGGTGCGTATAAAGTACTGAAGGGTGTAGTACAGTGGCTCCCAAAGTGGGCGCTCAGGGACGCGGCAGCTAACTCACAGGGGGCACGACGAGATATTCCAAAGTTTCGATATATGCCATATATTTTCTGACTTTGGGCGCCATGGAAAAAATCCTGATACACTAAGGGCGCCGTCAACCGAGAACGTTTGGGAACCACTTGTGTGGTACAACAGGTCTTCTTGCCCGTTTATCCGCTGCCCACACCTCGCACCGCACCACAGCCACAGATATGACGTCTATGCTGGTCACAGATCCAGGACTTGGAAATTGTTCCTAATTATGCCAGACCACCAACATCCAACCAATGCCTATTTAAGGCTTGGTGACACATTGCCCTCACGCAAGGAGGATTGGATAATGCTCAGAAAGAGTGCAGAAAGTACATGCACGATTGTTTTATGGAAAATCCTCCTTGCATGAGGTCAAAGTGCCACATAGCCTTAAAAAGGCATTGGATGGATGTTGATGGGTCATTGTCACAGGTCGTAAACCTCAAGCTCCGGAGCTTTTACTCGAGGTCGGATGTAGATAGAGGTCGGAAATACTCCATGACGAGAGGTGGTTGTTTTTTGTTGGGCAAAAAAGACTAGTTTAACACTTCAATAATACTCAGTGAGCAGGTAAAATCTTGGAAGCAAACGAACTTAAAACTAAAAAATGATCGCCTTCTCGAGGAGGTTGATTGACAGGTTATGCAGCCTAAATTAATCAAACTGTTCAGCACCCAGATCATGAACACAAGATGGATTCTTTGTCAAGATTATTCTCCGAGTGTTACCCACCGAGAATCAATGTTTGTATACGTACACCCTCTGCTGACACACGAGGGTTATCTGATTCTGGACTACCTTGGATTTCCTCCAGCGATGCTCCTCTCTTTAGACGTGTTTTCCCAATTCTCTCTTAGTTCTCCGTCAAACGGCAGATAGCTGGGAGACAAGCGAACAGGGACAAGCCGTTTGGGAGCCACCATGTTGAAGGCCGAGAATAGAAGCCCATTCTACTCTGTCACCAGCTCATCGACCAGACCGTTATCAGTAAACGTGGGCATTCTGGCCCTCATAGCTTCCTTGAAATGTATATCATCCATTCGACTCTGGGCAGACCCAAAACCTATAGATTCAACGCTCTGTGGGCAGGCGTGAGTAAGCACCCTGACATGTCGGGAATGTCCATTCCACATCTACAAGAGACAATCGGGTCAAGAGCATGACCATGTTCATTCGTTCTGCCCGGGAGAATGTCATGGACTTCACGTAGTCCGATCGTTCTGAGACCTCGATGTTACCCAAGATGTATACGCGTGAGTTGAAATCCCAAAGAGCGACAGTCCTCATCGACTCACAATGACATAATCATATCTAACAGCTTCATTACAAATGTGACTTTTGTGCCCAGGTGGTCTATATGAAAGGATCAACCCCATTCAGGTCACGTATTCAAATTACTGGACCTCAGCCACAGGGCAAATGGTACAACTTATGTCTGAATGATCACTGCTGGTCACCTCGTCTCCGTTCTTTCCTTGGCACATTTAATAGAAAGTAACCTGACGCGAACTGGGTTGGTCAAAGCTCGTTCTCTATACATTGCCTAGCCAGGTCTCTTTAAAAAAACAAATACTGTATGAGTACATATTTAAGCATTTATCCTCTCAGTGTTGTTGTGACCACAGACCAAAACATACATTAGTGGTATAGAGTATGACAGCATATACATTGACAATCTTTCAAATATATTGATGTAGCTTTTCACGGCTCGATTCATGATAGTTGCTCTTCGGAGCTGTTCTTTCGGGACGGCCGTGTCGGGCGATCTCCACCTCTCCCTCGCGACGTTTTGTCTCGGCTATCCCAAAAGAACAGCTCTGTAGAGCGACCATCAATCCTTAAAATACTCTGACCTGGTTAGTATCAAACCTTTGCATAAGCAATTCACTTGCAATCAGGAATAGAGTAGATGTCCATGTAGATTTCCTTTCATCAGCGGCCCCTTAAGCTAACAAATTAGAACTTTGCAGTAAAGCACAGCTAATGTTTTTGCGTGATAAATATTTCTCGTACAACAACCTTGTAAATATTAAATTCGGAAGTCAAATCTGTGGTTGTAGTACGATCTAACATTTCGATGGCTAACGAAGGTACAGAAACGGTGTCTTAAAATAGTCTCAAGGGAAACTGCATATAAATAATTAACAAAGTAAAATGTTCTGGTCATTATTATTCATTTAGCTTCACCCAGATGTGACATTATTTAGTCAAAGCCAAATACAATGCCTTGTGCACATGACTGACTGTGTCTTAATGTAGTTGTCATTGCCAAGCAGGGCATTCAAATGGCACCTCAAAGAACTCTCATAATGGTTGATATGGAATGTTCGCTCTGTTAGGATTAGGAATATTTTCAGCCCGGGGGTTTGTCTGTGATAGGCGGCCAGTTTAAACAGGTCACATTAGTTTTGTTTGGGTCTTGAGTCAGTGATTGAGCTTACTCTTATTTGAGCAGGTTTTGCTGGATTATTGGGTAAGGGATGTATGTCATACCATCCTCCCTTAATTCCATTAAAAAAAGACCATGGCAGGTTAAGTATCAGTTCTGATAAACGGTGGAAAAAAATGTCCCATATGGAATAAAGAATATATAATCTAAATTGATAGTAATCATGGCAGTATTTACAGTATATTATGCAGTTTTTTTGCCATCTTTCCACCACTTTTTGAAAAGAATGACTTTCATACGATAGAAAAAAACATCCTAATTTCGCAACTCGTGCAGCCGCCGATTTCACTGAAAAATACAACCATTGTGCCACATCTATTTCCACAATTGCAGAATAGCCAAAAGTGATCTTCTTCTTCGCGAATCTTCGAAGCACGATGGTCAGCCTCTGGACATCGTTGTCTTTCAGCTCGGCCTCGAAGTGTTTGGTAGAATTCGCAGGCAATACCAAGTATTACCTGACAGGGATCGCGACGTGAACGCTTCTACCTTGACCCCCAAAAGTGATAAGAGTTTCGGAGGAGCAAGCAAATGTGGAGAGATTCAACATAATTGCAGACACTCTATGCCATCGTCAAGGGTTGCTTGTTACAATTTGAAGGCTTCAATTGTGTTGGGAGTGGCCCATGGAAACTGCCATGCGTGTTCAGCGATTCCGTTTTCTCAATTTGTTACACAATTGTAGGAAACGTACTGATGTAGGGTTTTCACGGCTCGATTCATGATGGTTGCTTTTCAAAACTGTTCTTTCAGGATAACCGTGTCAAGCGCTCCTCCTCTCTCCCTCACGTTGCTTCGCCTCTATTCGGCGCCTGGAGATGCCTCCGGCGTGGCAAGCGAAGCCAATCATCACGTATGGCCCCAATTCCCTTCTACACTCAACTGGCTTCCGATTGGTTGTGGCATTTTTCTTCACACTTTAACAATTATTAATAGTTAGCTTCCAGCTATTCTGCCGCACAAATCGGACCAAAAACTGCATCGTGAATTCAGTAGAATCCTTACGAAATTCTTAAAATGTATAAAAACAGCCGAGGAATGGCAAGCATCTGGAAGGAAGTGTACTGAGGAGATGGAGCGAATCAGCTCGTTTGCAGGTCCTAGGCGGATTATTACACCACAGCATAATAATATGGCAATTGCCTTCATCCAGCAGTGGATTTATCATAGTCGATGATGAAAGAAAACTCTACATAGATCAGGCTCCAAAACTGCAAAGGATATATGTTGTTAATGCTATATATATTTTACCAGCTTTGCAAGCCCATAATGCTCAAGATATGGCAGAAGGGCTTTGTTACATCAGGGACATCTGCCTTGTCAATCTTTGCAAGATGTATGGGATTGCAGAGCTGTGTATAAATTCAGGATTCGTACACATTCTTCACGGGGTCATGAGCAACCAGACAATGGCTCATACTTGCAAACCGATCGACAGAAGTCTCAGCCGAGTCGATGCTTGCTGCAGCTGGCCTCAATCACGCATAAAAGTAGCTTTTGTCCATCGCACTCTATTATCTAGGGGGATGCACAATTAGCCAAGTCGGGCTTAATTAATCCTTATCATGCAGTTGAATGACACAAGAGAGGGATCAGCTTTTGACGCTTCAATACTGCCCAACAGAGGCATATTTAGTCATACTGCCTTATAGTTCAAAGAACAGAGCTTTATACTTTTAAGTGCTTCAATGACTCACAGATGTAGTTAGTTGAGAGTAAAATATTTATACAGTACTTTAGATGCTGCCAGGTATAATCAGGACGCTCATAACAGAGCTCACACACCACAGCTTTGTATTCAATGCCTTCACCCTTGCTGGGGACTGGGGTTGTGTACATTATCCCAGCTGTATTAAATGAGGATCACCATCATCTCTCGGGCCACATGAAGATACATTTCACCTCCCGTAAAATGATAATGCCAGCCTCAAGTGTACGTGTATTTTTCCCATTTATCCTTTTCTCAAGAACACACTGCGGCTGAGATTCTGCATCTCATTGCTTTGTCTTGGCAAGCCCTTGCAAGACGGAGTAAATACGAAATAGATGTAAGTACATAAGAAATGTCCACAAGCCCAAGAGACGGTAACGCTGGGGAGAATTCCCTGGGATCCGCAGTTGGTAGAGAAACCAAATCTTAGCAGAAGCTGTCAGGGATTAGGTGACTTCAAATTTATAAACGGATGACCATTGCTCCAGCCGACCAAGTGTTTACATTGAAAATTATGTTTTAGGGGCGGCACGGTGACGTGGTGAGTAGCGCTGCCGCCCCAAGGCAAGAAGGTTCCCGGGTTCGAATCCTGGCTTGGATGCCTTTCTGTGTGGAGTTTGCATGTTCTCCCCATGTCCACGTGGGATTTCGCCGGGCATTTCAGTTTCCTCCCACAGTCCAAATACATGCTGTTACATAGGTTAATTGGCCTGCTGTCTAAAACTGCCCCCGGTGCCCTGTGATGGACTGGCGTCCCATCATGGGTATAGCCCTGCCTTGCGCCCTGTGTCTGCCAAGATAGGCTCCAACTCACCACAACAATGCACATGATTAATCGGTTTTCAACAATGAGATGAGATTATGTTTAGGTCACTGTGGACAGCAGTGGCAGAGGCTTGGTTTACTGCGTGGCTTCACCAAATGCCTTAAATTTCAATGGGCGCCCACCTCCAATAAAGAGCGTGAGACCTCATTTCCAACATAAATAAAAAGTCTGTATCGTATACGTATATATAACTGAATTCAAAGTTCTGGGCAGAATCACAGCAAAGTAGATTACATTATTATCGATTATAATGTTATCAACAGCTCATCATAAAATATGTAACGCCAACAAAATGTATTAGTAGTGCATTTCAAAGTTTCTTGGCCAGAAGTTAGAAGACAATGTTGTGGGAAGGTCTTCTAAATTAATGATATGTGGAAAAAAAAATTGTATTCTTTATCCAGTAATCAAAGAGTTGTTCCCTCCCTATTTAATTGCATCCGTGTATCAACAATGGCATTGTACACTGAACGTATTATAATGCTACGTATGCGGAAATAACTTTGCTGCAGAGATTACTTGGCTAGGTAATTATATTGTATTTTAACAGTCCCTTAAATTAAACATTAAATAAACTTGCACTCAATACAGGCCAACCATATACTTTACGCAATTCTGTTTTAAATCGTGTTTTATTAGTTTGATAAATTGATGGCACATTGCCTTCCTTTTTGAAAGTCCTGGAGGATAATTAATTGCATACTTCATGCTATTTATTTTTTGTTGCTTTGGTTTTTTCTTTCGTTGTTGACATGCCGTTCTCTTCGCGGCCCTTGTGCAGCGCTTTGAGACCCTCGGGTGAAAGGCGCTATATAAATTAATATTATTATTATCACCACTGACAAGTACTGACATGGTATAGGTATTGTGAACCTACAGCGTGCCTGCTAAGTTCATGCTGAAAAATCACAACAGCTAAAGTCAGAAGTATATTTTATGCATTGTGAGCAGCATATATATCAACGAAATACTGTTGTTGCCTTTTGCCCAGTTTCTTCCCAATCAGATCATTCAGTAAAACAAAAACTCAACACGTTCGTCAATAGCAGTGCCTCAAAAAGAACAAATACATAGTAGGCAACGTTTTAGAAAATGGATCTTCTTCATAGCACAACAAGAAGGATCATTTCTCGAAATGTTGCCTTTTGGTTGAGTTTGTTTTTTGGACTTGTGCATCTCTGCCACCAAAGTATCACCAAATAACTGGCTTAATTAACTGGGCAACACACAGTTAGTAAATGCAGGTGAATTTTCATATGTAAATAGTGAGAGATTTTGAATTGTCAGTTATGAAGCGTTAAATCTAGCCACCAATATGACAATTAGTGCCATCGTTGTCATTACTATTTGACATAATCCATGCTTAGCTTTGGCTCAGATCTATTTTGTTGACCTCGGTAGTTGTTTGTTGTGCAGTTGAGATAAATCTATTCTGGAACTTTCCCAGAACAAAGTGCTTTGTGATGGGATTTTTAGATGCATTACTGTATAGCACACATTAACCGTAGTTTCACACAGGGCTCTAAGCTGTCTGTGCTGATATGTCCCTTAACATTTCAGGAAGGGATATGAACGATCGCCTCCGAACACAGGTATTGTCTGGGTTTTCTAAACGGGCAGTTTCTGAAGAAAAATAGAACTCTCTTTTTGTGTGACTCGGCGACCTTTTTAATAGCTCTAGACACTTTGAGTTTGGAAAAAGCCCAGGCAATGTTGCTTCCTTTGCAACTGAACATCACAATGGTAACAATTTCTTGTGCTCAATTTGTGTTGTTGCAACATGGCCCAATGGGAAATTGATTGTAAACAGCCCTACAAATGAAAGTAAAGTGTATCTTGCCATTTGCTTTGTCATGCTATATTGATCCTTGGATGAAAAAAAGCAGTCAAAAAATAGTGAGGAAAGGGAGTTCATAAAAAAAATATGAATAGCAGGATGTAAATATATTTAAATACGTAATTATTATTTTTTCGCCTACAAAATAGACTGACATGCCGACATCAAATCCCAAAGTTGACCTGATAAATGTCCTTTATTCTTAAACCAATGCAGAAACAGCAACCTATTTGCTCATCTATACCGTTTTGTTAATAACTTTGTCAATTGCCAGTGCCTGAAGGCAGGCTACATTGTGAATTCAGTGATGTTCTACAACATGTTATTGTACCTACACTCTAGAGCCGTGCTGCACTGCCATGGGATGTACACAATTTAAAGGGCCACTAGGTAACTGGTGAATTGCTTAAATCAGAAGGACTGTCAATCTGATTACAATTGCAGGGATGCACTCTTCAGCCACCTTTATTGACCGCACCTGACATGGGTAATTTCTAATTTAGTGACAGACCACAGTGGTGCAACACTAGAACATAGACGTACGAATGTTAAAAATCAGGTGTTTGATATGACCTTCAGTGCCCCGGTAAAACATATCTTTGCAGGTTTGTAATGAATTGGCAAGGCTTCTCATATGTCCCAAGCATCATAAGCAAACATACAATATTACACTATATATCACAGCATATATAATTCACGTCAATGATATTTCAGCGACATACATTTATGCATTATTTATAATTATTATTATTGCTAACATGCGCAATGGGGTGGGGCTCACTTCTACCGAAACGGTGGTGTAAATGCAGCACTCTCATGCTGGAAGTGGGTTTTTTATTGAAAATACATTGTTGGCTGCTTAAAAATTGGCACTTATTTATCCGCCCGAGAGAGATTATAGTTTAATAAATCAAAGCCCAGGATTTAACGCCCAACTTTCTGATTATGAGTTGTGCACACCAACCATAGCACTTTTCAACCAGATATTACAAGTGTCCATGGGCATTACCCTAAATTTAATGGCAAAACATGATAAATGGAATAGAATAAATGTTTTAGTTGAGAAAACTTTCCCATGAGTTAACATTTGCAGAATATATTGGCGTGTTTATTTGCAATCGTGCAAATACACACAATCAAATGCATCTCTTAATCTAGAAACAAATGTCATGTAACAATTTTAATACAAAAAAAATGTGTGTTGATTTGCCTCTAAACCCGAGAGCCACGATACATAAACTCCTGATAATAATTGCAATTATTCTGCCATGGATTGTAAAATGTGATATGATGCTGCTTACAAAAGAATTAATATTTGCACACAAGAACCCGTTCAGGTGATTTTACATAGCAGACTCAGGGTAAAAGGAAGTGACAAGTTGTTGTAATTACTTTTAAAAATTCAAAATATGTTGCTATTGTTTTACTTACGAAGTTATTTTTAGGCATGTATTAGCTTAGTAATCATGTGTGTATTATTCCCATTGTATATGCGTCAATTCCACTTTCTACGTATAAATTATATTATTTCAATTGGTTAGTCCGAACGTTTGTTGTATCGAATTAATCCAGCATCCAGAGCTTGCAAGCTCACTTGGTATTGTCTGCTGTAATAATACAAATCTATCCATCCAGTTTAAACCAAATTAGTTCAGGCACTCTACAAATGAGATTCAAAATAGTATCATGAAACAGGATGTAGTAAAGCGTTATGGCATGCTATTATTTTCTGCAAAGTCTCCTAACAGATTGTTCAAGCAATAACAATTATAATAAAATTATTAAGTGGATATAAAACATGATGAGGTCAAATTTTTGTACTTCTATCAACCTGCTGCCACAGATCATCAATATTTAGAAAATTGCTCTCAAGAGCTGTTCTTTTGGGATTGCTGTGTTCTTTGTCCCTCCCCTCTCCTTCATGATGTTTTGGCTCCCATGTTGGAGGCATCATCAAAACGTTGTGAAGGAGAGAGGAGGAACGCTCGACATGGCTCCCAAAAGAACAGCTATGGATAGCAATTCTCAATCATCGAGTCGTCAAAACCTATGCAATTACATCACTGTATTTTGTTTTTAATAATATAAGAGCCTGTCATAGATGATGAAATAAGAGTTGCAAGTGACTGAGGGCCAAGTTTCGGGCAGCACTTTGGCTGAGGCAGGGACATGCCGTTACAACGAATAACGGACGGTGGTCGAGAATCCCCGAACAGCGCGTAGCAGCCAAAGGAGCAAACGTGCCCTTGAGAACGTTTGCCGTGGAGATAGAGTGATAAGATCAGCTCTGTGCAGGTGTTGGATGTATTACAACATGAGGGATTCTGACAGCTTGGGGAGGCCTTTCTCTAGCAGATCGTCGTGGAAAGTTACGAGAATGAACCTGACATACTCGTGTCTCCTGAGCAAAACAAATGTACATAAAGCCTGGTTAAGTAAACACACATTACATGACGCTATTGTGGGTCTGTGTCGTGTGTATATGTCTACACTGTTTTAAAACGGGCTTCTTAACATTTTGCATCTCATGGCCCACTTGAGTCTGGTCTCCACAGACCACTAGGTGGCGCTTGTGGCCTATTGATGGGTAGCGACCCACTGGTTGAGAAACGCGGGTTTAAGATATCGGAATGCTCATCAGGACATTAAGGTCCTCAACACTTACATGTGACTGTCTAATGATGCATACATCAGCGCGGTTCGTTGCACTGCCGTTTCTGTAGATAACATAATAGTGTAGGCAATTGTAAATGCAGTCGAGAAACTGAAAATAAAAGTCTACATTTTGTATTCATGATGTTCCCCTCACTATTTATTTATGCATCAAATGTTCATTAATAAATAGTTTACAGTGTACACATTTTAGCTAATACTGTTCTCGCTCATGTACCTTGTTTGTGCCTGGCTCTGATGTGATAAAAGCATTGAGTTTACAAATACATTTCCATACAACGTAGCACAATGACATACTACTTCTGTTGCAATTCATAAGCAGCACTCATCAGCGCAGCTCATTTAAGAAACTGCCAATAAACATATGCTTCATTTAATACAATTCTGTATTCATGGCGCTGTCTAGACAAGCAAGACAACTTTTTAGTTCAGGCCAATGGCTACCCTTACTACTATGCTATAGCCCGGGAAAACAAATTGCTTTTGTATTTTCTTTGCTCGAGGGGATTTAACAAATGTTCAATCCTTCACTTTAAGACTCTCCATCAGATTACAAGTCAGCCAAAAAGTTCAACATGGCCTTTCCATCTCCTCTTAGAAGGGCCTATTGTCATGGACCCAAATGTGCACTAAGCAACGCATATGTATATCTTTCGATAATAATAATAATTTCAATTTATATAGCGCCTTTCACCCGAGGGTCACAAAGCGCTGCACAAGGGCCGCGAAGAGGACGGCATGTCAACAACGAAAGAAAAAAAACAATAATTTGTCTTCATTTGTTAGATTTGTCTTCATTTGTTATACTCTGAAAATCTTTTAAAATCACTGTATAAATGTTTCACCTCAAGGTCTTCAGTCTCTACAAAAGGGGCCAATTACAATTGCCTAATCCTAATGTTCTGTGCTGCTACATTAGACATATTACCATTCATTGCAGAAAATAAAGACACTAAGCAGACAGGGCAGGAGATTATTTTAAACCCAGAAAAGGCCAATCTTTATATAATGCTAATTAATGTCACTGAGCAGCTGAACATAAAAAATATTTTAAAAGGTCCTGCTCATCAGTGTTATTCCATGTAGCAAATAAATGCCATGTCCTTCTGCCAATGCATTATTCTTGGGGCAATAACAGATATAACCCCACCGTCATGCAGCTTTTGATGTCATTGAGATTCACAAATCAGCTTCCCTAATTAGTTTCCCACTTTGAAAGCCACACTGGACAATAGGGCTTATGATTTTACTCCAGCTGTCATATAACAACTGCAGTCATCATCCGTTGCATTGAAATCCTGATTAAATTGTACAGTGCTCTTTTAGAATTAGGCAAGCTCATGCAGGGAACCGAAACGAAGCCACATTGAGTATTGCACATTAACTCAGACGATTAAAATGCTCTATTTACTTCCAGCACACAAATGTAGGTAACACTGCTATACAGTCTTGCGTAATATCACCCATGGTTAATAAATATAGAAATGTATTAAAATAATACAAAACAGTACACTGAGGAAACAGAATTGTCCTGTACCTGTAATGTTAATGTGTGCTATCTTCTTCTTTGCGATTCTTCGAAGCACGATGGCTAGCCTCTGGACATGGTCGTCCCTCAGCTTGGCTTCGAAGTGTTTGGTAGAATTCGCAGGCAATACCAAGTACTACCTGACAGGGATCGCGACGTGAACGCTTCTACCTTGACCCCCAATGTGTGCTATGAAATAGTTAATCTGCAAAATTTCAGTGTCTCAACCAAGAATTTTAAGAAGACAACTTGGGTGGAACAGAATACAGAATAGCATGTCCTAAAAACGTGGATTTTTCCACACCATTATCTTTAAAAAGGCAGAAGGGTTTCTTTAATAATCCCTTCTGCCATGTAACCTTTCTTGCCTACACTTTCGAATGCATTAAAATACCTTTTTATTTATATATGAATTATGTGGAAGAAAAATGAAAATGTAAAAATACTGTCTATTTTAAGTGATGTTGCATTACTGCTAGAATACTACTAATGTGGGTGCATTTTACGTTTCAATCAGTTTTTCTTCTCGTATATAACCACACAATGGTGAGACATAATGGAAAACGTACACAACAATGAACACGGAATAAGCATCAAGTGGTACCGTGCACAATACTAATTTCAGTAAATCACGTTAAAATAAAATTCAGCCAAGATGTGCAATTGTTCCAAGGTTTCCCAATGTTGTTCCTAAGGTATAGTTTTTTTTATTTTGATCCACAATACAGAGAACTGCCTCTTTTATGCGAGTTATACTTCATGCGGGTGCATGACAACCTGGAGGTCATGTGGGCATCACCTAGTCACCCCACATATCACACTGTCCCAGGGTTTCTTACAAATAGCTTCTGACAATCCTCCATGAAAACAAATGAATGGCTACCCAGAGGACACCGTGTACTGCATCATAGCACTGAACGCGATGGAACCAAATAATGGACATTTAAATAACCTTGTCTGATATTAGTAGCACGCTAAATTGTCTGTCGGCAGCCTAGACAGAAACTTGTTGCTACCTCGTCAAATGTACGTGTTTTTTTATATAGGAAATGCTGTGGCAACCAATTATTATTTTTGCTAATTGTTTTCTCAAAGTGAGCTTAAATTCTACACTCATAGTAAACAATGGAGAAGCTGGGAAAAATCGCACGTGCTACTTGTCATGCACGGACTTAGTTCAATATAACTAGAGACATTGCAGGGTAATAAAAGGTCCTTTGATCGAGAATGTACCCCATGACATTCAGTTGAGAAAAGCCATGAAGTGACTGCTCATTACACACACAGGGATCAAATAATATATTAATCTGTATTGAACTCGATGCGCCCTGTGTCTGCCGGGATAGGCTCCGGCTCACCGCGACCCTGTACAGGAATAAGCGGTTTCTGAAAATGGATGGATGGATGAACTCGATTCGTCTAATGGGTCACCATTTTTTCTGTGGCATAAAGAATTACCAATTTTCAGGTTAATCATGCATTCAATAAATAACTGTGAAATATTTAATAAATTCGAGCTACATTTGAAATACATATATTGAGAAAATGATTTATTTATGTTATATTATATTATATGAGGTGGTTCGGGCATCTAGTAAGGATGCCGCCTGGAAGGGTCCCCCGGGAAGTCTACCAGACACGGCCCACTGGGCGGAGACCTAGAGGCCGACCCAGGACACGCTGGAGGGATTATATCCTTCAGCTAGCCCCAGGAAGTGCTGGAATCTGATGTTGAGGAAAGGGATGTCTGGTCCACTCTCCTTGGACTGCTGCCACCGCCACGCTCACCAGGACAAGCGGTTTAGAAAATGGATGGATGGATATAATATGCATTGATGTAATACTGGTGGAGTGATGGCAGAGTGGTTAGGTCACTGTGCGAGGAACCTGGTTACCAGAGTTTGATTCCCTGCCATAGCGAGTGATGTCTGAATCGGTCCCATGGACCTCCCCTTCACAAAGGGCTTTACATTATTTTTCTCTAGTTATAAATATTTTTGTCAGTTCATGCACATGTATTGATGTAGGTTTTCACTCAATGTATGAGAATTGCTCTCAAGAGCTGGTCTGTTGGGATAGCCATGTCGAAAGAAAGCAGGAACGCTTGACGTGGCTATCCTGAAAGAGCAGCTCTTAAGAACCATTCTCAGGTCATGCACGTGTGAAATATTATTTCAAATTGGAAAATGTAGGCTATTCTTACTTACAGAACCATATCGTTTCAATCAAAGTGCACATATTCCAAATTGATTGTGCTTTAAGATCTTTAAATATTAAAAAATTAAATTGAACAACGTAGGTAGTAATAGTAATATAAGTAGTAGTCATATAAATTTATAGAGCGCCTTTCACCCGAGGGTCACAAAGCGCTGCATAAGGGCCGCGAAGAGGACGGCATGTCAACAACGAAAGAAAAACAGCCAATAAAAACCAAAGCAACAGAAAATAAAAGATTAAGGCTGCTTCTAATACACTGAAAGGTCGTGAAACTGGCAATCTTAAGAGCGGCAAAAATCTGCCAGCGTACCCTAAGATGGCCGTTACTTCCTTGAAGACAAACACGGAGGGAGACAGGGAAGGAGGGTGAGCGACAGGGGGAGACACAGGGACACAGAGACAGGAAGACAGAGAGACAGACACGAGGGGGAATCAACGCCAATCCAAATTAAAAAAATCACTCGCTTTTGGCAGAGGCATGCCAAGACTTGGCATAGTTATCAAAAGCATGTGAAATACAGCCACGCTCAAGCCACATCCAGTGGGACAACGCCGCCCACATTGCGTGTCCATGGTTGTAATCAGCTCATCAGAACAGACAGCACAGGGAACAAAACCAACCTCGTTGTTCTCACAGAGAAGACTGACTGCATGGTGCAAATTATCGAGAAATTTTGACCACCGCTTAGTGTCAAAAGAGACCTTGTTTCAAGGCTTTCATGAAAATATATGGTGATAAATTGCGCAGTTTTTAATGGGCTATGCAAGCTTCGCATTGTATATGTATGTAGGGCTTGTGATTTTTAGTAGTTAATAATAACACAATGTCTGGCGTGCACAAATGTTTCTGCTGGTCAAGCACAAGGCATAAATACTGGGACGTGGAGACACAGATATTGAGTTAATGCCATTTTAAATGTATTATTATATCTATCAACAATATCATTGGAGATGTAAACACAATCTGCATGGGTTGTTGTTTTTGATTTTTGTATAATAGACTAAGTTAATTGTTAATGTCAACTTTGTATCCTTATATTTACTGTAACAGTAGTTCGAATTAAATTTTTAAATTATGATTTTCCAAACCTACCATTTTCTGAATAAAAATGTGTTATCTTCGATCATCAATACCGGCTTTGATACATCTATCCCTGCTATCCCTCGTGGATTCACACTGTAATCATCCACCTAGCTCCCTCCAATATGCTGCTTTATCGCTCCACCTCTCCAGTGGTCTTCCTCTTGACCAAATTGCATCCTTTGGCTGCCATTCTGTCACTAGTCTCGACCGTCCATTTTTTGGTAAAGTTAATTCAAGCGAGTAACTGCTCCTAGTCAACTTCACCATTTCAGTTTGTTGTTATTGTTTTGGCATTGATACATGCCATTTGTTTTTCTATCGAGTAGTTTCATCTGGTACATCGTACGCTGTCGTGTTGACTCATAGCTTGTCACATGAAAGCGCAGACTGTCCACCACTGCCTCAGGATCGTCAACGGAGATGAGCATCGTCCTCCACTCAGCGATCCCTGGTGTAGCGTGACCGTGACTCTTGATGGATAAAACGGCACAATGACAGATTCACACGTGCTTTTTTCCTTCCCATTACCGTTCGCTTGGTGATACATGACGTATAAACTTTGTCAACTTAAACATGTGCTACTAGGTAGTTATCTGCCATTCATGTTGATGCCATAATTGATATCTGCTGGTTATGATTTAAAATTGCATTTTATTTTATCTTTTGTTGAAAAAATGCATTACATGCCTTGCAACCCATTAGCGTGCCGCTTTGAAATACATGACCAAAGAGAGTTAATTCCATTTTACATCTTATAATCTCTATAATACTATAATTCAAGGGGGGGAAATCACCAAGCACTACAGTATAATGAATTATACATCATCTTCAATTTAAAAAGCAGTAAAAAATCATGAGCCAGCAGCTTTATGGCACCGCGTATTTGTCGAGGGTTTTAGACAATAACCCTTAATACTCTGCGATAATTGATTCATGTTTGGGTATTAATTGCCATAAACTAGGATGCATTAACGTGGCAGGCTATATAGCTCAGTAAAATACACGAGTCCCTTACAAAACGTATGCCAGAAAACTATATATGTGGAAGACAACCGTGATTTTACAATTCTCACTTGAGACTCTGCTACAGAAGTTTTAAAAGATCATTCCCAGTCTTTTATCCCATACCGGCGGAATTTAGTGGAGGATTATAATGCCATAAAACCATGCATGTGTTAATCCAACTAAATGTGTTTAATGAAACATGCAGCATGTGTCCAAGCAATTATGGGTAAAAAAAATTATATGGCTGAACAAAGTCTCATGTAAATCTTGGGAAGGAATGGTGGATTGAGAAACAAAGGCATACTTTCATTGTTTTTACACTATACTCTCGATTGTTTAATGATGTTTGATTTAAAAAAATGCATATTATCCAAAGCCTGAAAATACAGAATATGGTAGTTGCGTATACATTGTTAAAATACGTATATGATGATAAGCAGAATGCAATGTTGCCTTGATAATTGCCAATGTTGCCTTGATAATTGCCAATGTTATGTATAATAAGTTTATATAGACCATAGTTGTTTATTATTACAGCAGAAAATACCCACTGAGCGTGCAAGCTCTTTACGGGATTCCTGCGACATAACAAACACACAAATTGAGTGGCGGCCAACAAATGGTGCCCAATTAAGGAAAATAATATATGCTCAATACATGCACCTTAATACAACTAAATCTAGAACCTAAGTTTAGATTTTCAAAACTTTCACAGCCACCTAAATGCAAATGCGATTTCAAAGTAAGAGAAGAGCCAAGTTTTAAAATATACTTTCAATGTTACATCACGGGATCTTCATAGTTAAACATTATCTTTCACTAAGTTTACATATCAGTAGAAACATATTTTGGATTCTTGTGTTTTCGTCGGGGAGTCTGTGCCCCAGTACCTCAGACAGTATTAGTTTCCCACAGCAATTTCACAATTATTTCTTTCACTTAAGAAAAAATGCATAACATGAAGCTAAAAATAACAATCTTATTGGAGTTCTCTTCCAGAGATATAAGGGGCTGGCATTTATATTCGGTGTCTATTTCAAAACCTACTCTTGTTATATGCATACCAACATATGTAAATTACTATGAAATAGTTCAGAATCACAATAAAGACATGTGGTATTTTTTTACGCGTAAAATATATTATTCTTAAACTATACGTTTCCGTGACAACTGCACAGGAAATTATCTTGCAACTTTTGTGCATCAGCTTGTGCCAATGTTGCATTTCCACGGAGCCAGACAATATCGGTGGTGTTTTCAGTCATGTGCATTTGGCACGCAACAAGCGTTTACAATAACACTCTCCCAAGATCATCACTGGCACCTGCGCACACAAGACTCGTTTTTGGTATAAATGTGAATGGTTGAGTTGGGGACGATTGGGGTTGGAGGGAGGCTCGGAGCGGATCAAGGGCTGGGTAGGGGGCAACTGGGATGTCAATCGTGAGGGTCAGTGGCTGAAAGACTAAGATTATAAATCTTGAAATGGAAAATGACAGCAGACTGCTCATCTAAAAATAACCAACCTCTGCCAAATCGAAGGCGGCAACACAAAGCGAACACATTCTGATATTTTGAACGTTTTGTGAAACTACAGCACACACTTTGTTTGGTGTACCCAATAAATAGGAGAAACATGACAAATTAAAGATAGGTATTACAGCATATGCCCATAATGCAATGCAACCATTAAATATGTTGTTAATTTAGATACCGCAGCATTTTATTTGTAAATACTTCCTGCCAGACAGCCGTTATACAAGACAATACATTATCTTCCATTGCATTAAATTTAGGGCCATATCAGCAAAGCTTGATATCCACAAAGGAAATTAATGGAATGAAAAGCTCTGCTGTGATAAACAGTTTTTGTCCTCCAATGGGAATGCATTTGCGCTTCACATTTTATTCTTCAAGTCTTATAAAGCACTGCACACTGGGAGAGAGATTAATTATGTGCAGATTGAATGCCCACTCTAAAAATCCATTTCAGCTCAACATTTACATAGTTTAGACATTTCCCCCTTAGCGACAAAGGATAGAGGGAGCTCTCTCATTGTAACTCGAAGTAAAAAGCTGTGAACCTACAGATGAGTAGCAATTCGACGAGCAAGTAAACAACTCAAGCCAGCGCAGGCGGTGCACAACATGTTTTTCAGGAACACAAATAGGACAATTAAGGCTGGATAGAAGTCTGCCAAGTCCAGTCACCTAAGGAAATAGTCATGTAAATGATGTCGTGACTCGTGTTTAGCATGACGGAAAGACAAATAGGGCAAGGCGGGCAAGACCATTGTTGCGAGTGTGTGCGAAGTGCGTCCTCGAGCGCGCATGTGTAAGTGATGCTAAACACATCTTAACACATCAGTCGTATATCACCCCAGCTGCAGGTGATGCTCCGGGTTTACAGATGCTACGCTCCACATATAATCGGTTACAGGCTCACGGCTCACCAGAGGAGTGATACCTTCTACTATGGCGAAACGCTGCACTACACAGGCTTACATTCTGTGTTTAAACTGGTTACGTGGTATTATGCTAAACAGTAAAACAATTAAAGGCAGACGAACACTTTTAGTCCCGTCAACTTAAGAAAAAAGTGTCGTTAGTTTAAAATTGGAATATATTGCTCATGTCATGATTGAGAATTGTACGTTTGAAAGAAATATAGCACACACTTTAACTGAATTCATGCAACGAGAGCATACATTAATATAAGACCAATGAAGTTCAATCAAAACATGATTAGGTGATGTCACACCCATGTAGCATTCACAATACGCCAAGCAAAACATCATAACAACACAACGAAATTACATCCTTCTTACGTGTCATCCGAATAGGGCTAATCACACTTTATGCTTTACTCACCATAAACATGGAAGGCAAATAATGCACTAAGTGCCTGCCATGATATGAGATGCTGGTAAAAAAGGCACACTGCTATGACACGCAAACATCAACAGACGCAAAATATCCGTGTATTAATACCTAACGTTAAATATCAGTGCTTTGTGAATTCGCAATAAAGCAATTTAACCAGTGTTCTATGCAACACGAGTCCACTGCAAAGCCAAAAAACACAAGCCCAGCTATTTGTTACTATCGTCACGGTAATAAGATCTGCATAAAAAAAACATTATTACATGTATGCCAGAGTGGACAGATCGTAAATGCCCCCCCCAAAAAATAATAATCAGTTTTACCACTTGCAAAATTATACCACGTTACAACCCACGTAAAAAAACATTGCATTGTAACATTTAAAAAAAAAGTAAAACCATCACAGTACCTTGTCCATTAGCAAAACCTGCCGTGAGGATTGAGAGCACACACAATAAGTTGACCATCATTGTCCTCTGTTCAGTATAGTCCAACCCACCGCTGGCGTCTAGCATTGTGAACAGCGCTCGGGAGAACGGTCAAGCAAGGGACAGAACATACGCCTCACAGCATTACGCATCCTAACCGAGTTACAACCACCACTGGTTGGGCACACGGGGGACCCCAAGGTGCTCAGTGAGCGACTGAACCGCTGAGCGCAGATTTCAGGCAGAAAAACCACACGGGGGGCGGAACGCAGGGTGGGAACCATCGCAGCCGAGGGGCTCGGCTTAATTTAGCCACAGCCAATAGTGGAGACGAGTGGCAGCCAATGGCAGCCTTTTGCATTATTAGTTTATTACAGACGAGATTGATAAAGCACCCGTGGCCCGGGCACGAAGCCAAGCAGCTGATGTTCAGCGGAGAGGACCCCGGGCTTTAGAGCCAGAGGATGGAGTGCTGGGTGGTGGGTGGTGGGGAGAAAGGTGCCGTGGCAGTGGTATGAACCGGGGCAGTTGCATGAACCCCGCATGTGGAATAAGGGGCATTGCGAGAATGCATTCCGAAAAAACCCATTTAGTGGCTCATATACACATTCCCTGTGAATGCACGAGTGTCTCTTCTTAATAAGTAGTCTACTGTCCAGAGGACGTGTTTCCAATCTGTGATCCCCGCGCTTACTCGCTGTTGTGCTGAGCATTATGCATTTTTTATGAAGAGCCTTTACAAAAGAAAACAAATACAGTGTTACACAGAAAAGCAAGGCTGTTTTGCCTACCATTCAAAACATTGTGATTATCCCGAGCCTGTGTTAACTGTCAAACCGCCTTTAATTAAATGAGTTAAATGTTGAATGTACTTTGTTTTCGCTTTCAAAGTTCCAGAAATGTATGGTGTTATTACAGAAGCTGTCAAATATAGGTGAATAATTGCGTGAAATTGTACTGAATGTCGGAATCAATGAAGATGAATACGCGTTGCAGAAAGGGAGATTCATTCGGCACTGTCATCAGCATACATTTTTCCATCATGGACCATAGATTCTCAACCTTTTGCATCTCATGGCCCACTTGACCCACTTGGGTCTGGTCTCCACTGTCCACTCGGTGGCGCTCACTGCCCACTGAGGGGTCACGACCCACAAGTTGCGAAAGGCAGCCATATACCATTTCTAAATGTTCTAAAAAATATAAAAGTAAAATACCAATATGCCAAAGTGTTGTACTCTGAAGAGACATTTACTTGGGAATGTATGCAGTTATCCATGTAATAAAGACAATTTCTAAAGGTAAAACAATAACATGACATGAAGGAAGTCACAATATACAAACCGCATCAGGAGTAAGGTAATAAAACGTGCTAACCAAATCTGGTCAGCTTGATTCAACTCACAAACATCAGTTTAATTAATTAACTGAATGTGTTGCAATAATTTTCAAAGTTCACTGCAATCAGTATATATGTCATGCAATTTAAGCAGAATTATTTATAAATATATAAAATATCAATTTCCAAAATAGGCTACATTAACCAGTGCAAACCCCAAATGCAAACACACGTTAACAGACAGTGTCTGTAAATCTGGCATTGCCCAAAGAGACTGAAAAACGCTGGAAGAAGAAAAGCCAATCTCGTGAAAAATAATCTCATATCATTTTACCGAAAATTGCATCGGAACATGATATGCCATCTCACAATATATTGCTATAAAGCTGTCTTGCTGTGCATTAAACCCAGGATAGCATGCCAGATAGGACGGTGTTAAGTGCACTCTAAATTCTCCATGCAGAATTTAACGTCTGAAAAGCGGCCCACGTTTTCACGCTCTGTTTTACCGGTCTATGTGTATCCAGTAATTTGCTGCCCCCTAGTGGCGGAGTCAGTGGCGCAGTGGTTAGTGTTAGGGCGTCGCGCTCTGAAAAACACTGGCCACCGAGTTCGATTCCCACTCAGTCAGCAAGTGTGACAATTCATAATTGGTGGCTTTTGGGCTGGATTGTGTAGGTATACCTAAGGTGTACTGTTCCCTACCACCAAACAATTTCTAACAACAAACCGACTGAGCAGGGCTCCGCGCCTCCAAATCAACGGGTGCAACGCGCCCGGAGAAAATGCGCCACGCGTTACAAAAGTAGATTATTATAATAAGGTGACACGTGAACAAATATGCATTAATTCATTAATTGTGAGAAACCGCTTAATCCTGTGCAGGGTTGTGGTGAGCCGGAGCGTATCCCGGAAAACACAGGCCCCCAGACAGAGCTATACCAAGGATGGGACGCCAGTTCATCACAGAGCACCGGAGGCAAATTTAATCAGCAGGCCAATTAACATATGCAGCAGCATGTCTTTGGACTGTGGGAGGAAACTGGAGTGCTCGGCGAAAACCCACGCGGACACGGGGAGAACATGCAAACTCCAAAATGGTATTGTTTTTCAGCGTGTTGAAACGCTAGAATGCAAATAAATTTGACAGTAAATTGTGGAAAATTTATGAACCAGTCCTGGGCCTCCCCTAGGTCGACTCAACCTCATATGAGTACATGGTGTGATGTCCAAACATCGTGCTAGCCAACCACCTTCTCGTGTGCTGTATCGGCATTCATAGGTGAAATAAGAATATAATGTATAACCATCCATCCATTTTCAGAAACCGCTTAATCCTATACAGGGTCGCGGTGAGGTATAACGCGCCGCGCAAATTCCATGCCTCGTCATGGACGAGATACACATGGAGGGACGAGGAAACCGCAGAGAGGGGGCTGGGGTGACCAGTCAGTCAGGCGGTCAGCCGGCGCCAACCCTTCAGACACTGCTTCCTATATAAAGTATATATGACTATCGCCAAGCAATCGATGAGTGTCTGTCTTTTAGCTGTAGGAGGAAACCGGAGAATTTAGAGGAGACCCAAGCAGAACAAGGGGAGACCACACAAACTCCACACAGAAAGGCTCCCCCGAGGCAGAAGTCGAACCGCCTCGGGAAGGACTTACCTTCTGTAAGGTGCAGATGTTATCACTGCACCACCCAGCTGCAATGGTAACATCGCCCTCAGCATCGCTAACAGCACTTACCCCAAAAGGCTATACGGGGGATACTGTATTTGTCTGTGTGCTGCCCCTTATTTCTTGAAGGCCTCTCATTAGAGGTCAAACACAAGTGGCTTTTTTCATCTTTTTATCATCATGGATTTTGAACGGAAAACCATCACGCACAGTTATGGCTGCAGAGCAAGCTCCCCAGAGAATACGTCACAAACTAGCTTTAAGACAAATATGACCAAGCATACGTTTTGAAAAGATGGGGTTCGGACTGCGGTGTGCAATGCCTTCCATCAATTGCTCTGTTCCATAACTGCTTCTGGATGCACCTGCCCCCCTAGATCTCCGTACCGCCGGCACGTTGTTTATTTAGGCATATCGATGAGTTATTGTCAAGTGCGCGAGATAACTAAAGAATTGTGGTGTTTTCTTCAGTAACGCATGTTTGCACGTTACTGGTGGAAGCTGTAATCGAACGTGATTAGTTATATACGCAGTGGGATTTTAATTAGCCCACAAATACACAATTTTATTTAATGCTTTTCTGCCTTAAATTATAACAATAAAGACTATATTTTACTCCACAGGAAAAAAAAACACTAAGTGGCATGTTTTTACTTTGCTACCACTGATGTATTTATGTATTTATTGCATTCACATATCATTATGATTTAAACACTAAACATATAAATCAAATAATTCTGTAAGGATGCATGATTATTCATTTCAGCATTTAGTAGGTAAGAGAAACTATGATTAACATATGCAATATTACAACCCACCAACATACGCACAATAAAAGTGCTTATACATGCGTCCGCTGCCAAAGGGCCTATCTAAATATTATTTTGGCCTACTCTTCCACACTGACTAGACGTCTTTGAAGAGGTTGGAGTACCCACACTCATCCCCATCACACGCAACCTACCGATAGACTAACTGATTGTGTACCCACATATGTATTGCCCGGTAGGGGTATTTAAGAAACTTGGCCATTGTTTCAATTGCCCAACCGAGAGAACAAACCAGTGACCTCTGCATTGCAAGTTCAATGTGCTCACCAATAGACAGATAGATGTTGATTATTACAGCAGAAAATACCCACTGAGCTTGCAAGCTCTAAATGCGGACTCCTGCGGTACAACAAACGCTCAACACAACAAACCATTATCCCATGGCAGCATCCGTAAGACGAAGATCTCCGGTGCATTCTTAACAGACTAGGGTCAAGTGTGGGTAACCAGCATCTATGAAGCCCGGCACCGCACACGAGCGGGTGGTTAGCCAGCACCACACCCGACGGCCTTTGTCTCCCCAGTGGCAGTGTTTACAGACTGCACAAGGTACTTATTTGAGGCTGAGTCGACATAGGGGAGGACCAGGACCGGTTCAGAAAATCGTCACTGATGTTGGCCATGAGTGGGAATTGAACTCGCGGAACGTGTTCGTAGTGCAGCGCTCAAAGCGCTACACTACCACTAACCCTCACGCAATACAACACACATTAGCAATCAAAGACGTAGATTTTTTTGGTATAACAAAATATACTTCATGTTTCACAATTTCACAATTACTAAGAAAAACATACAATAGCAGATATTATTTCACGTGTGTAAATGGCAGAAGCATTAACAACTAGTTTATGTATTAGAATTGTTATTTTTAAAGTGTATTTGATCTGTTGAATATCAAGAGGTACACAAATAAATATCTACAAAAGCAATATGTCACATTTAAAAAATATATGATACGATTCAGTTAAGGAGTCTGTTCATTCACATGACTGATGGCAGTCTGGAATAGCCACTCTTTTTAAAGCTTTCTTATACTAAACACTCACTGACAGCTTAAATTAATCTTAAGTATGGCTTGGGTCAAATGTAACTGTGGAGCCCCTTAAGTCATTCATTATTAGCTATATGCTGCCATCTGCTGGTACAATTTTACTTGTGTGATCTCCAAAACCAATTTTCACTCCACAATCCAATATTTTTTCATATCGTTTATAACACACTATAAGAGATGAGCAAACGTATACAACAACAAAATCAATAATTTCTTAAGGCTTCTCAAAATGTATCATTGGGAAACACCCAAATCTGGAATTTTATAATCCAGTCTTTGAAAATGACAAATGATTAGTGTCGGATTTTAAATGGTATTTTTCTGAAAAACTAGATAAATCATAATGCTTGTCTGAATGCCCTATTAAACGTGAATATATCAACATGTTCTCACTGCTCAATCTCCACAGCAGTTGTCCCCTCAGTTATTGCAGCGCTTTGTGACCCTCGGGTGAAAGGCGCTATATAAATTGAATTATTATTATTATTATTCAATAGTTCTTAATACCCAACTTGCTTGTGATAAATTGGTTCCAATGTTGGATAAAGCTGTATTGTTAAGTAGAAAGTTGATTGTATAATTTAATCCTCAGCCATATTTTTCCACAGCCAGATGAAGGCCTTTCCATGCTGTCGCGAGCCCATATAATGCCTCGACACCACCATCCTATTCCTGCACATGAGCTGCTTGCATCCCTTCACCTCTGCAGCTGTCATCCTCTCAAGTGTATTCTATGCTTTGTCCACTTACTTTCCATCCATCCACTCATTTTCTAAACCGCTTGTCCTGGTGAGGGTCGCGGCGACAGCTCTTTAAGGGCAGTGGACCAGACATCACTTTCCTTCGTAACAGATTCCAGCTCTCTTTGAGGGATTCCCAGGCGTTCCCAGGCGTTCCCAGGCCAGCAGAAGGATATAATCCCTCCAGCGTGTTCTGGGTCGGCCTCTAGATCTCTGCCCAGTGGGCCGTGCCTGGTAGACTTCCCGGGGGAGCCTTCCAGGGGGCATTCTTACCAGATTCCCAAACCTCTTCAACTGGCTCCTCTCAATCCGAAGGAGCAGCGACTCTACTTTCAGGTTCTCCCGGATTTCTGTGCTCATCACCTTGTCAATATTAAGCGTATAATTCGTTTGGTTCCCTTATACACATGTTTATCTTCCTGTCTCAGAATAATTGTAATCATGCATCTCTCTATGCTTCTTTGCACTATCTTTGTCATCATCCACATGTTGATCCACGTGACATCATAGGCTGTATGTACCATTTTAAAACGTTCTTTAGAATGCACCTTGTGCACATTGTCAATTCCAGGTTGCAAAAAGTACTCCATCAAGCTCTTGTTTACCTTTTTAGTTTATAAATGTAGTCTGCCTACACATTAAATAATGGTCCTAAGTATGCATATTCTGCTGCATTATAATTATTTTGCGGAGCTCTTTGTTAATCTGTTCAGTGATTTCCTGATTGGTATAACAGCTATACTGCTAGAAAATCTCAAATGGTTAACATTTTTTCACTATTTATGCTTATTCCATTATTCAAAGATACGATTTTTGTTGTGAATATCCTTGTCGAAAACAGATACCCTTGTATAATTTGAGTGTTCTTTCTTTCTTCAAGCAGTCTCAGTGTAGCTGTTCCATCTCTGAAAATGGTTTTGATAATTTCTAGATATTTTTACTAAAGCCTTGATCTGCGAAGGCTTGAATGTCCACAACAATTTACACTGGATCCAAATGCATTTCATAATCTACAACACTATAAATATTAACATAGGTAAACGTGATCAACTCCCACCAAGGATTTGAAAACGCATCCTTTAAATTGTGAATCACTCGCTCTTCTGCTAATGTAATTTATCTTAGCTTTGGACATTTTTTCTTAAAATAATCAAGAGTATCCATGCATTGCGGAAATGATGAGAAACCATTGCAATCAACACTTCTAGGCAACAAAAACTCACATTTACAGCAAACTATATTTGCACAATCATCTGCGGTAAATTATTTAACTGGTTACATTATTTAATTGAAGACAAGGCTATCAAATTATGTGTGACACTGGACTCCTTTGAATCTCTAATCTATATTGGTAACATCCACAGGCCAATATTTGTAAACGGCTATCTCGATCGGCTTATCTAACTGCAGTGGCAATATTGAACGTTTATGTATATTCATCAGGAATAATGTGTTTGCACATTGCACGTCAATCCATGAGGATAAAAACTAATTAAAATTTCTTGAATACAGTGCCTGCCAAATGACCATTGTAACCAATGAAGTGTAAATAATGCAAATGGTATGACAAAAAACATCAATGCTGAACCGTGGATGTGGATTTAAAATATATTGTTGTTTCCAAAAACATCACCTGGTGCTAACTGAATCGTGGAATTTGCAGATTTTGGGAGGCCAAAACACACCGTTAGATAATGTCATACTTCATGTTTTAAGGGTAAAGTGTCTCTGTGCTCGAACAAGCAATGGAGATTTGCACTCATCCCCATTGATGGTCGTGAGTCACTGGTGAAAATGTGACGTTTCAATGGCAAGGCCTCGAGTAAATCTAAAGAAAAACTGCAGCAGTCTTCCCGAGGAGTGCATCTCTTCAGCTTCTAAGAAGATCAGCTTTAAAAGGTATTCAACACAGAAACAAACACTGTGCATTATACTCGTATGACGGTTTTAGCCCTTGTGTTGTGTTGTGTTGTCGGAGTGCACTGCTTATTTCACTTTTCAGCAGAAGCTTGCACAACGTGGGGTGAAGCGTCAAAAAACACGCTGTACAACCACCATGCTCATCCGGTGGGTCATGACCCAATAGTGGACCGCGAACGCCACTTCGTGGTCCGTGTAGACCAGACCCAAGTGGGCCAAGTGGACCTTGAGGTGAAAAAGGTTGAGAACCCCTGCTTGTACAACATGCAGTGCAACTCAAAAACAAATCTAAGAGCTACGCGTTTGCACATGTATTGGTGTTGCATGTTGACAAGCATGCATTTCTTTCAGGCTGATAGGGATTCCAGGTGGTTGTGTAGGTGTTATTATAATATTTTAATACATTTCATATTTCTGTTGTGTATTCGGATTAATATTCCATTCAGTAAATATGCTGACAAAATATATATTTATATCTAATGGCTGTGTCAAAACAGTAAGCAGTGTTAATTTATATATCAACTACAGCTTTTCCCCTGGCATGGCTGGCAATTGTAATTTCTGTGTTTTCTTGTATTTCAAAGACCCAGTGAAACCATGGAAATTATGTGTATGACTAACTGTCCCATTGGCTTGTAGACTTTAAAGATCCCTAGAGACTCTTCACTGAAGTAGGCCACTGTTAGTGATGTGATGGTCTAATTGACATTTTGCGTTTAATCACCTACTCAAAATATTCATTTGTATTTGAAAATGTATTTCCATAACTGGTGTGCTCCCGTCTGGTCCGAGCCGGTCCAGACTGATCCGGTTCGGTTTTGTCAAGTCCGGTCTCCTGTAGTCCGGTGAAGTCTGGTCGAGTCTTTGTTAAAAGCGTATATTCTGTAGGTGCACATGTTCTATGCGTATACATATACAGTTGGCAAGGCTGGATGGTCTCGTGGTTAGTGCACTTGTGTTTGCGCCAGTTTGTAATGGTTTGGCACTTAAAATGTGGCTGCTGCCCAGTGATGTGAACACATTATAAGAGCATCCATTTCGCGCTGGCCGTTGTATACTAATAGCCCAAATGCTTACAGGAACAAAAACATTCTAAATAAAAAATATTATAAAATCTATTAATAAATACAGGGGACAATAATGTTTACATCATACCAAATATTTCAAAACTTCTTCAACTCGGTTTTACTACTGAAGATAATTTTACGTTTCACATTATTTTACTGATTTCCTGTGCAATGTTGACAAAAGTGTTACTCAATAGCTGTGCTCATGTATTGAAATACATTTTCATGGCTCGATCTATAAGAATTGCTCCTAAGAGCTGCTCTTTTCGGATAGCTGTGTCAAGCGAAGGAGAATGGAGGAATGCTCCACACGGCTATCCAGAAAGACCAGCTCCTAATTGTAATTCTCAAATATTTGCATGTTAATAATTGATAATAACATGCCTTGACTGTGTGACTCCTAGCCAAGGTACAGCTCATACATGCTATATACTACAATTTCGAGAATTCACACATCAGTCGTCTAGTGAAGATAGCATTGTGTAGCTCGAGAATATGCTGCCTTGAAATCCTATTGCTGTTTTGTATGGCTACGTGTTGTCATCTTTGTATGGAAATAACAGTCATGTTCAGTGTAGCTTTTTGTTACACGGTGCATTTAAAATCTTTGCTCTTCAAAGCATTAATTATGGGTGCATTCCAGTGAGTTATGGCATGCAGTGTTGTCGTGCCCATTTTATAGTTTGCGTACGGTG
This sequence comes from Geotria australis, assembly GCA_036362915.1. Classification (NCBI taxonomy): domain Eukaryota; kingdom Metazoa; phylum Chordata; class Hyperoartia; order Petromyzontiformes; family Geotriidae; genus Geotria; species Geotria australis. Next base: position 3,166,036 of record JAZEWU010000002.1, read on the forward strand.
TAACATAGGAAGTGGGCTCGTAAAAATATCAATATCGTACACTTTAAAGCAGTTTCTTAAATTATTAATTTCGGTAAGATAAAATGAATTAATCTTAAGTTCCCTCAACTGACAGGCGGCAGCAGTCGCAACAGCATCACAAAACGGCACACGAACACGCGCTATTTACGATGGTTGCTCTTCACAGCTGCTCTTTCAGTATAACCGTGTCGAGCGATCTCCCTCTCTCCCTCGCGACGTTTAGCCTCCTGCGTTGGAAGCATAGCCCGACGCTGCTATCCCAAAAAACAGCAGCTCCGAAGAGCAACTGTCACGAATCGAGCCGTTAAAACCTACATCAGTACACGCGCTATTTCGTTAAATTCTATTCAACGTGCTTTGTTGCACGAAGGTTCCAAACTAACCGATGATAAGCAGACACGTGGAGTTGACGCGCGCTTGGCTGCAGCGGGACGGCTCTGCCAGGCACAGCGAGGTGCGCACGTGCGCGCACGCGATAGCACGACGGCCAGGGCACCAGCAGCACAACAGAGCAATTTGCGTGATTGCACACATGACATCTCGCTGGAGTGTATGGCGAAACGAGCCCGTGTTTACATGGCGCGACACTGACATTGTCGGGATGATGGTACGAGTTGAAATATGGCTACGTTACAACGATTGATCATTCTTTAACGACAACGCGAAAACGTGGACGTGAATACCTTACGCGGAATAACCTCGTGCCTGTTCACGATCACCAACATGAACGCTGCAAAGCTCTTCATATTATACACAGCAAACAAAGTCTCTGTTTGTACTGAGTAATTACTAACCGATTTCACATCGCTATTATGTAAGCCCTGCTGTTGCATAAAAAATACGGGGGGGCATGGAGAATGGAAATAAAGCTGAATTATTGCAATGTTTTGTGGATTTAAAAGTCACTATGTAAGTGATGAACAGCCAGAAATGTTTTTTTTTTATCACGAGCACAATGCAATTTGTAGTTACCCTTTAACAACAGAAAATAAATGTAATGAAATATTATAGAATTGATTAGACATTATGTCTGTGTAAAGCACGTATATTTTATATGTAGTCTACTGTAAATTTAAGCATCAACAGTCCGGTTGAGAATTTATGGTGTGCAATGAAACATACGTTTCATAATGTTACGAATGATATTTTCATATTAGTCGTGTGGGGTAGGTATGTGCTTATGATATATTGCAGCTAAATCAGGGGCATAGGGGCAAATGGGAGACAGTAGGGGGCCCGTTTGTGGGGGCAATAACCATGGGGGGCCCTTGCCAATTAGGCAAAGGGGTCCATGAAGGGTCTTAAGTGAAGTGATATAGCATATGGCATGACTGGCTTCTCACGTATAAATGTTTTAGCGTGCTAAAAAAAACCATTGTTATCAATATGCACCAACGTTACAAAATACATTGTGGCAGCGCTTTCACTTTGCAGATACATAGCACAGCGGAAGATTTATAAGGTAACAGGTATGACCTTCCAATGAAAGCTGTCACATCTTTTGAAGCCTATTTACATCGGAAGGACACCTGCATCATCGAGTCAAAAAATATATCGTTAGAAAAGTGCAGTTGAATTTGTTTTCCGACTATAACGCACCTTAATTTGTCAGTTGGGGAAAGGACAAATCAAAGTGACCATAATGTAATTTGTCTCTACAACTATGTCAGTGACTCTCTCCCCCACCATGGATGTCTATCCATCTATTTTCAGAAGTAGCTTAATCCTGTACAGGGTCGTGGTGAGCCGGATCCTATCCTGGCAGACACAGGGCGCAAGGCAGGGCTATACCCAGGATGAGACGCCAGTCCATCACAGCGCACCGGGCCGAATTATTCCCCAGGCCAATTAACCTATGCATGTCCTCGATATGTACTGATAGGTTTTCACGGCTTAATGCATGAGAATTGCTCTAGAGAACTGTTCTATCTGGATAGCCGTGTCAGTCGTTCCTCCTCTCTCCTTCACAATGTTTCACCACCCACGTTGGAAGCATCATCAGATGCGTTTAATGTCCTCTTGTGGTGTGATAAATGCGGGCACTTTAACATTTCCCTACCTACCTAGTTAGTATGGAGGAGCTTTATCTCAACTGGCCTGATGATGGGTCCAACGTTGGGGACGAAACGTCACAAAGGAGAGAGGAGGAACGCTGTCCTCCGATATATTATTGCTACTACCCTATATCTCTTATTATGGGTTAGGTCAGGTAAAAAATACGTGTCATAAACCCACCTCCACCCAACACAGCCAGTTAGTAAGGTTTGTCACGTGAATAAAACGTGCGAATTCTTTATACTATGCAAAAACATTGGTCACGAAAGCATTCGCCTTAAATTTGCCACTACTGTATTTGCTATAACTAGCACCGTCAGCACAGAAATCCGGGAGAATCTCAAAGTAGAGTCGCTGCTCCTTCAGATTGAGAGGAGCCAGTTGAGGCGGTTCGGGCATCTGTTACGGATGCCCCCTGGGAGGCTCCCCCGAGAAGTCTACCAGGCACGGCCCACTGGACGGAGACCTAGAGGCCGACCCAGGACACGCTGGAGGGATTATATCCTCTGGCTGGCCTGGAAACGCCTGGGAATCCCCCAGGAAAACCTGGAATGTGTTGCTGAGGAAAGGGATGTCTGGTCAAGCCTCCCTAGACTGCTGCCGCCGCGACCCTCACCAGGACAAGTGGTTTAGAAAATGGATGGATGGATGGCACCGTCATTGCCATCACAAGTGAGTATAACTAACTGCTACGATGACCTCACGTTTCATTACATTTCCATCGAGCACCGCATAGCTAATTCCGCTAATGCACTGTCAACATCAAGCTGCTGTGTGGTCAACATCACAGTCAATTTCATTAGCCAGTTGTGTAGGCTCGTGATTTACGGTAACTGTTTATTTTACATCTGTTGCTAAAACGATAGAAAGTTCACATTGGCAATAGGAGAACGTCATTATCATCATTGTCAGAAAGAGCGTAATCCTGTGCAGGGTCGGGGTGAGCCGGAGCCTGTCCCGGCACACAGGGCGCGAGGCAGGGCTATACCCCAGATAGGATGCCAGTCGATCAAAGGGCACCGGGGGCAATTTAGTCAGCAGGCCAATTAGCCTTTGCAGCAGGGAGGAATCCGGAGTGCCCGGAGAAAACTCATGCGGACACGGAGAGAACATGCAAACTCCACACAGAAAGGCACCCAAGCGGGGATTCGAACCATGGACCTTCTTGCTGGGAGGCGGCAGTGCTACTCATCTCGCCACCGTGCCGCCCGATAGGAGAATATGTAAAAATAAATGGGACATTATATCTTATGATCAGACGCTATACAAAACGCCGTTTTGATATTATTCAACTGCAGTACTTAACGGTTCTTCAACATGTTACTTAGTTCAAGGTCAGCCTGGGACATATCGCAGAAATAACAGCAGAAACAAATCCTGGAGATTAAGATATTGCTACTCCATACTCACCAGGAGGGTAGGAAAGGGTTAAAGCACCCTCATTTATCACACCACACGAAGAAACTAAACTATAATTTCAACAGAGTATATGTTTGTTGTTCATTGAAGAATCAACCCTGGCTTTGGATCCAGTCTTGAATTCATCAAACACCTGAAGTGGAATTTCACTACGTAGAGGTTAACGCATGTCCGATATTTGTATTCCAACAACGCGTCCCGCTTCTTTGAGAATGTCCACGGTTATATAATTCCGTCCAGTAGCTTCCCCTTCTTTATATCATGAGTAGTGTTTGGGCGGCAGGGTGGTGCAGTGGTAACATCTGCGCCTCACAGAAAGAAGGTCCTGCCCGAGGTGGTTAAATTCCTGCCCTGGGCAGCTTTCTGTGTGGAGTTGTTCTCCCTCTGTTCTGCGTGGGTTTCCTCCGGGATCTC
>JAZEWU010000002.1:3175220-3187837 GCA_036362915.1 Geotria australis
GATGGCCGTCACTTCCTTAAAGACAAACACGGAGGGAGACAGGGAGGAAGGGTGAGCATACTGGTGTCACGGCGGTTTGCGCACTATGCAAAGAACCTGAGTTAGATTCCCCGCCACGGCGTGCATCGGTGGTGGTAGACACCCCTCTACATCATCACCCAACAACCAGGGAGGTGAGGGATGGTCAAGCACGCCGCCGTAACTCGGACCGAGATGGCGTTATCGCACCAGTGTAGTATACATTACTACAAACTCATTATTATGGGAAAACCACAAAAGGACAAGTCATAGGTGGAGCCTTGTACCTTAGCACAGTTGGAAGTGTTCCATCAGGGTCTTCATCCGTTGGATATGTGGGACAGACAGCAACGTGAGGAATACTCACAAGCTGAACTTTTATTCATAATTCATGGCATGCATACAATGCTTACCATATGACAGCCTGTTTACATAGGCATGGCTGGATGGGCAGGGCCTCCAACCCCTGTGAAGGCAGCACCCCACATTCTTCTCGCGACTGATATCTTTAGGGCATGGGGTGTGTGTGGCTGCGATGTGCAGGCTACGGGGCATCTGTTGAGCTTGTATTAAACACGTCTCCAGGGAACCTACCTTTTGACAGGCTATCCAGATTTCTGTCTAGTTTGTAATGTGTGCGCGCGCATTTGTGTATTCATGCTTGTCATATAGGCAGTTATTATTAGTATTGTTTAGCGATGACATTGTGCTCGCGTTTGTCCTCACTTTAAATTTAAAGAAATCACACCGAATTAATATTTGCAAATCCAAGGTGTGAAACAAATCAACGTTCGATTTCTATGTTAAACAAGACAAATGTAACGTGATGTTCTTGCAAAGGATTAAATGTGTGTCAATTAACGTATGCAATTTTGTAAGGTTTTTTTATTCTAACTACATAATTTATGTAACAATTATCTATATTTAAAATCCACTGCTGGATGAAGGCTTCCACATCCCATTTCAGTTGTCGGGGTTGTTTTGAATACTTCACCAGACTGATCAGTGTGGGCTGTTAGTCATGGCCGGGAATCTAACTAAAAACTGTACTGATGTAGGCTTTCACGGCTCGATTCATGATGGTTGCTTTTCAAAGTTGTTCTTTCGGGATAGCTGTGTCGAGTGATCTCCTTTACTTCTTAGTGACGTTTTGCCCCTTCAACACCTCAAAATGTGTCCCACGTGGGAGACGAAACGTCGCAAAGGAGCGTAGAGCACTCGACACGGCTATCCCAAAAGAACAGCTTTGAAAAGCAACCATCACCAATTAACAACTGTGCCACTTATCCACTCCATTGTACTGTAATACTATTTTAAACATGCAGTGCATGTAATTAGGTTCCTTTAACTTTAGAAACATGCGGAGTATATAAATAAGTCCATCATTAATATAATTTTACTAAATACATCTGCAATCGCACGCACTAAAGCACATTCAGTTAAAAGGGAAACATTAGTCCAGATGTGAGTTGTTTTTTTCTCTCTCCCAACTCAATTCAATTCAATTCAACTTTATTTGTCAACTCTACCATATGTACAGGACATACAGAGAATCGAAATACCGTTTCTCTCACTCCCACGTGCAAAACCTAGTTTGAACATAAACAATAAACACTGTAGCATGAGAGCACGATGTGATGTTTGCATTTTGACAAACCTTGGTCGCTATAAGCACTGGCAAGGGTGTGGTTAAATAGAGGCCATTAAAAGGCACGGTGCAGCATTGGTCAATACGCATCGTGTAACGGAACGCTTGTTTCTTATAATCACATTTCCTCAAATCGCAAGCACGCTCACACAGGAGATAACCACGCTGTCCCCCATACCCTTAATGGCTTTAGGGTTAATGTAAAACGACTATGGCACATTTTTTTCCCAATCCATAATTACATTTTGAGGTGGTTAACCTCCTGTTGCCCATACTCCCTGAATTTTTCAATGATCCCTGACATTGTTCAGGAGCCAAGTCTGTGATGACACTTACTTGTCAGACATGTTTAATGATTGTATAAACAAACACAGGGTGGCACAGAATGCAGGCGCTTGACTTCGTGTCTGCTATTTATGTAAATGATGGGCACAGATTTGCAAATAAGAGTAATCAAGAGATTAAATTAGACATTTTGCTGAATCGCAAAATATAAAATGTTCTGTAATACGTCACTCATACTAACACCAAACTGTATCATTGGCTGTGCAGAAAGTTAGTGCCAAATGTTATTGTTGCCACAACCAACTCACAGATCAGACATTTGTGATCGCGAACAAATGTTAAACAACTATATAAAATATGAAGTCTAGGCAATGGCGTGAGATTTATCACATAGGCACATATGCAAGACTATATGAAATTAGAGCAATTATTAACACAAAATCAACAATAAACTATTTACTTCAATGTACATTAGTAAGTCACAGCCTTACTTTCCCAAAGTCTAAACAGGAATGCATTAACTGCAGGTAACACTGCGAAACATCTGCAAATAAAAACAAATGCACAGGTGACCTTGTAATAATTTAATTTTGCTGGACTGCAAGTAAAAGTAGTAGCGATGATTTATGCGTTATTCTGCAATCACACAGAGTGTTCAGAGCATGCTGATAAAAGCCTCAATTATGTTACCTGTCAGGCTGCTGTAAATGCTCCTCATCCCAAGGCACCACAACCAATTCCCTGTGTTCTCTATACGGCACTCAACATTTAATCACCTTACACACGGACCTGCTGTGATAATGGGTACAAAATTGCGCATACCACATATTATTTAGTTATTTATTTATGATAGGCATGTACTTTTAAGTCAGTTATTTGAATTACATTTCTTGCCCTTCCATAATGATACAATGTCAGTTAAAATACTGCAATATTTTGTAGCATTCATTAAAATTTACATTAGTATTACATTCTGGTTGCAATGGGAATTTCAAAAATAATTACTTGGATACTTTGAAATGCACATTAAAATGCCTTGATTACATGTAGAGGAATAATGTATACAGTGAAAATTAGTTATTTTGTAGTTTCCACCTTATTTAAATATTATATCCAAATGTTTATTCTTTAAGCAATTCATATTTTGCTTGTTATGATTGCCAATATATAGAGGTTAATATGTATTAAAATTCCTATAAAAATACTTTTTCCCATTAGTAAATGCAAATGTGTTAATGTTAGTTGTACAAAATATAGTGTGAAATGCATAATTTTATGTAATTAAATGTGTGGGTTGAATATTAATCGTTTCCATCAATCTGTCAATCCACTTCTGAAAAAATTCCCCCCAATGCTGTATCAATCATGAGGCTTGTTTGACTAGACTTCACCATGTTGCTCAGTATGTGATGATAAAGGAGGGGGCATATCCAAAACCAGTTCAGATATGACTAAAAATCTAATTCAAACATCCACATTCATAGCAAAGTATGTTAATGAGTGACAAGACACCGCAAATGTTATCTTCTTCGCCTGGTACGCAAGAGGACGTGAGTTCCGATAACCTCATAATATAAAGGAGTGTCTGGCGGGTTGGCGCCGGCTAACCATGTGGCTTGACCCCCCCTCTGCAGGTTACCTCGTGCCTCTGATTTGTTCGCTCTTCGAATGAATACCATTAAAATTAAATAAATATGTGTGCGTTATAAATTGTATGTCTTATTATAATTAGTTCAATCCCAACCCTGAGGCCTGTATATTTGGAGTTTTTTCTCCAGGTCCTCCGGTCTTTCCATCCACATTTAGAAACATGCGTTTAGATTATTTGGCTGCTACTATAATTTCCCATTTATGATGATTTCAGTCACTTCGATGAGCTGTCGTGTTTGTCGAGGACGCCTCTGAGAAAGAGCTCCTAGCTCAGTGGGCTTTACCTGGTAACTACAGTAGTTTAGGTTTTAGTATCAGACATTTGTTGCATGTGAAGAGAACCGGCAAGGTGAAGGAAAGTAACAACACTGTAAAGAATCAAGATATACAGCGTAAGCGGTGTATACGTGTGTTTTATCACAGCAGTAACTCAAAGATCGTCCTCAAGTCATCCCCGAGCACCTGCCTTCCCCTCAGGAGTTTGTCCACAATGACCTCCGATTCTTGCCCCATCTCCTCCTTTTAACCTCCTCCTCGGACATCCCTTTCCTGCTCTCCCCTCTTGGCCTTTCCGCTCGTTTTCCCTCCTTTTTCTCAGCCAATCCCCATTTACTATTTGCCTTCCTCCAGATCTAACCACCGCAAAGGGGTCAGGGTTTGGAGTGGCCCATCCACCTGTCACCGGGCTAATATATCTCTACACATGTACATTTGTTGCAGCCGCAAACATGATCACGAATGCTATATTAAACACTGCACCTCTCTCACTAAAAATCTAATGTACAAAATCACAATGCTATCTCATAAATACATTATTTGCTATGGTTGTCAACTATCCTCACGTAATTAGACTTTAAATTGAAAATAACAACAAGCAAAAAGATGCATTACATATTGAATATTCCAATTCAGAATCATATTGCAAAGTGAATCTAAGTAACGTTTAAAGCTCCAGTAAAAGTTAACGTAAAGTCAAAACCATAGTGGATCTCTGCTCAAATTATCTGAGAGCTTCTACTTCAGCAAAATGCAAAAGTATATGCAGAAACGTATCTTGTTATGTTCAACACAGCACATCAAAATACTAGGTGACGTTATAACACACCAGCATGGCAGAAGCTGCATTTGATCTGCATCATGATTGGAATTAAGCCACGGTAAGAGGACACCATGGTTAGCCTTAAGTAGACATGCTCATTGTTTAAACCATAAATCAATGTTAGCCTCAAAAGGGAAGGAGGTGTTGGAGGATATGTGCTTACCCCCATGTCTATTAGGCATCACGTAGTATATAACGTCTTAGGTTTTGAACTATGCAAGGTCATACGCATGTTGTGGTTTCTAATTTACTGGATAGCAGTGAAACACCTTTTAAGATAATTTCAAAATACTGCCACCGTTCCTAACATAAGTTTAGTATAACTCTGCTAAACCAGATCTCAGCAAATCAAATGTTCTCCACGTCAAAAGGCCTATTAGAAGCTAGAGACGACCTTCCCATTGCACTTTTATTTAATCAAGCCATGAGTAAAATGACAAAGGGTTTGACAAGTGGTGCCCTTCCTTTAGGTTCAGAATTGTGTGCAATTAACAAAATAAACAATAATTCACAGATGATAATGCTTTTCAAAGCTGTTCTTTTGGGATAGCCGTGTCGAGCGCTCCCTCTCCTTCGCGACGTTTCGCCTCCCACGTTGGAGGCAACTGGCCTCGTTTAAACGAACCTCTTTTCAACGGACTTCTGAAGTAATGGACGCTGGCTGCTTCTATCTGAATTGGAAATGGAAATTATGTTTATTTTAGTGTTTTTATCGCTGCTATTAGATATATGCATTGCTCTGTTCAATGGTGTTTGTAATATATAAGTTGTTATAAGATATTATCAATACTCCGTATATAAAATTGTCATATAAACATCACGATTTAACGGAGTTCCGGACAACCATTCTCCCTTATTAGTACGTTAAATCAAGGTTGTACTGTATATATTATTGTATACTTATTAATTTATGATTGTGGTCTATGAACCAGAGCCCAATGTTCAATTGTAGCAAATAGTGATATCAAAAGGTATTTAAGTCCACTTTATAGCTTCTTCTTCTTTGCGATTCTTCTAAGCACGATGGTCAGCCTCTGGACATCGTTGTCTTTCAGCTCGGCCTCGAAGTGTTTGGTAGAATTCGCAGGCAACACCAAGTATTACCTGACAGGGATCGCGACGTGAACGCTTCTACCTTGACTTTATAGCTAAGGATCTATTAGCATTTTTGTTTCAGAAATGTTGAATTGTTGGACGACATATTTTTTCAGGCTGAGAAAAAAAAAGCAAATTTTTCATCTAAATTCAGGAAAAACGGCTTTTTGTTAAAGTGCGAATTAGGTCCTTAAATGGATTAGTTTTAGTATCTGGCTTTTGACATGTGCCTTGAGGGGAGTGGGTTTTTTGTTGGTGCACCCACATAGTATGGCCTCATCAGCAAAGCTCTTGTATTATATAGAGTACATCTAGAGATCACCTATTCAACATTTGCTATTGAATTTCCATTTTTGCAGGCTTTTGTGACTACTGCAAATCACAATAAACGTTATTCACCATTAACAATCTCTCTCCATGTGGTTGTGCAGCCTAAACATTGAGAACATAACAGCTAACATGAAGGCTTTCATGACCAATGTTATCCATAATTTATTTCCTTTATAGGTTGGTTCATGGAAAAAAAAAAGTGTTGTAGACCCGCCTCCACCCGACACAGCCAAATAGTAAGGTTTGTCACGTGAACAAAACGTGCCATCAGGGACCTGATGAAGCTAATTGCAACAATCAGCGAAACGTAATATTTCATTATAAATGTTGTGGATTCGCTCTCCAAGATACCGGTGTGCTGAAGTAGTAAAGAATTGGCACATTTTGTTCACGTGACAAACCTTACTAATTGGCTGCGTCGGTTGAAGGTGGATTCATGACACTTATATTTTACTAGACCCAACCTATAAAAGGAATATATATTAAAAAAAAAATCAGCAAACCATGGGTGGACATGATCATCATTGCTTACCATATTAAAAATAAATCAGGTTGTGATGTTAAGTCTATATATCTCTGACATTCTGCAGATGTGCGCATTGCAATAGAAACGATGGTTCAATAGCGATCATTTCGCTAGATGTCAAAATAAGTACATTACAGTAAGTGACATTGATAAAACCATAAGAAGGCGTTTTAACCTTGAAATCTAAACCAAAACTGCTCTAAATTAGTGTAATTCAGTATGGTCACCTGGCGCTGGTGTAATGAACTTGCTACCCTGCATTTCACGGGTGATGGAGCATCATTTCCTGGTTCACACTGCCCCAACACCACTCCTGTCAATCAGGGCGTTCCAAACAGCAATGTTTGCAGGCATCTGGCAGACAGAGATCAATAGTAACGGCTTTGGAGTGTAATGTAGAGGAAGGAAGATACCTTAACCCACCCATTTGCCCGTAATTAAAGCAGGGAAACTTCCAGAGCTCATTAACCAATAAGGAGACCGTGGCGCCAGGAACGAGTAGGTGCTTTTTTTCTCCCCATTAATAGACCTTTCCCTAGAGATCACTTACTCACCACTGACACCTGATATGAGCAACACAGAACTACTTTACATTTCTAACACCACTCCCATATAGGAATTGAAAATGGGTTATCGCGCTTATGTTAAGGCTCCAAAAAATCTACAAATACACCATTAATAAATGCCACATTATTAATATTTCAACCTGGCTCATAATAATTACGTAAAAAAGTGTTATCAGAATACGGTATGTATAAATCAGCGGCGCTCAGTGTGAAAATTAATGTCAGTGATTGCTTGGCACCTCTTTTTCTAATTTAACACCAAAATAAGGATTGTATTGTTCCATCGCATTGCATGGAACCGAGTCAAAGAATCAGAACTGTGCAAGAGGTTTGCCCTACTGCCGTTTAAGTAGTGAATATAACCTTGAGCAAGGTTATTTTACTTAAGAAAAAGCTGCAGAACGTACATTTCCCATCACGTGCGTCTCTGCTCTGTAAAGAATTCGAATATCTAGTTTCTGTATGTGAAAAATATTCCGAATACAGTGATGGTATTGCAAATGTAGGTAATATCTGTATACACAAATAAATAAATGTGTGAAGAGGTGGGTTTCAGTGTTGGTAGACAGAAAATGAAAGAGGAATTTCCAACTTCACAACAAATATATTTCTATAATTACTACCACATATTTCATGGAGTAGTTTGCATTAGTGATTGAAATCATTGTAAAATAAAAATTAAGAAAAATCCTCTTGTTTTGATGTAGGTTTTCACGGCTTGATGGAGACAGGAGTGCTCGCCACCGTTATCCCGAAAGAGCAGCTATTTAGAACAATTTTAATAAACATTTTATCAGTAACAACTCACATCAGCTGGTGTTAATCAAATGCCATATTGGCGTGCAATTTCATGCACAGGTAAAACAATATACAGTATACATTTTCAGAATTTCTTCCCACCAAGCATGTTTATGGCACATTTAACTTGCTGGTCAATTTTACAGTATCGGCACACACAATACTAGTATGGGGACAAATACAATCTATGTACATAAAAGGATTGCTTACTGATGTTATATACTTCATAATACTCATTATTTCCCATCCATATGTCTTGCATAGGTCCCAAAGGACCTTAATTAGCTGTCAACGCATTATTTGAAAAACAATGTTTCTTGATGCCATGTAACAAACATTGCCTGTGACATTTCAAAATACTGCCACCGTGACTCAAGAGTAAACACTCTTAAACAGAACCCATTTTCCTGTTCAAAGTGACAGTAAACCTCTATGGTTTGACTATCCATTCCCCACAATGCTACAACATCCACTTCGGGGCTTTTCTTTCAGCATTAAATTTGTCACAGGAAGAGTGTGAATGATCATATGATTGTATGACCAAAGAGGCTGATGTTTGGATGAATTCAAATATAATAAGCACAGTAGAAGCTGCTATGTCTCACAGGTCACGATGTCCCAACCATGACATGTGTGCAAGCGTAGGTGTACTTGGAGACCATGTGAAAGTCGTGTTCACTTTGCAAGAGCTCATGTTGCAGGTTAAGTTAGCCGGCAGTACACCACTCATACTAACTGTACTAATATAGTTGAAGGTAACTCCCAAATTGGCACAACACAAGAAGATGTGATGCATTATGCACTGTGTATTATTTTATTTATTCATAACCGAGTAGTGGCTACGTAATCAATGTGTAATTAATACAATTATAATTACTTAATTTTGCCTTGTATGGCACAGAGGCTTTCTTCACCTATGACTTGTTGCTCAAATTGATGAACCTGCTCCTGCTATATTGAAAAAACACAAGGCAGACCACAGTGTTGTAGATGTTACAAGTTAAGCCAAGTGGAAAAGTTAAGATATGCTAATGGCAGGACTAATTAGTGGGAATTTTAATATTCATGAGATTAATTTGTAGTGTGCTCAAAAGACAGGTGCAATGAACTGGAAACACTCATGGAAAGATGTCTGAACTTGCTGGTTGGGAAGTAATTTTGAAAATAACGATAGGTTCATCTTTAAAAAGTTTAAAGTCTTCTCTAATGTAATGTTTTCACTGCACTAATTAATCAAATGGTAAAGTAAATGTTAGTAACGACTGCAAAAGCATCAACATGAAGTAACTGGTGCATTTAATACAGGATGATGCCGAGTAAATGGTTGTTATGCTATCTCATGGTTCAGCTGGGTTTTTTTCATACCAAAAAATCCAAAACAGTGTTTTCTTTAGAGAAATATCTAAAACTCGATTTTATAATATACCACAACATATATATCCATAACAATACAGATGCAACGATATTTTGTCCATTATTTTCGAAACACAATGCATGTCCATTGGCAAATGGATATCTCAGTGCTACCAAGGACATTAAAGAGCCCGCCTCCAAAAAATATTTAATCAAAAAACGAATGAAAATTAAGGGAGTTATTAAATAACAAAACAAGGCATACAATCTGGACACAATATAAATACTGTGTATGAGAATTGCTCTACATAACTGCTCTTTTGGAATAGTCGTGTCGAGTGTTCCTTCTCCTTCACATGTGTATGCAACGTTATGTTTTCCTGAATACTAATTTTATTTTTTTATTGACTGACAGCCGCATTATTTTTTCTAACAAAATAACATTTCATTGGTTTACTTGCTGCAGAACAGTCAAAATTACCTATTAATATCTTAGAGGAAATGTTTGTCTCAATGTTTTAATTGCAATCTATCCATTCAAAAATGAAGGGACAGCACTATAGTGTTCATGCAGATGCTACACCTGCGTGCGATTGATATCTGAACTCCATATAGTACATGATTGTATGGTATCAGATCCACATAAGGACTGCTTTATGTACAGACTGTTAAAGGTAAAAGCATGTCTTACTACATTGTAAGAACATGTATAAATGGCACAAGTTCACTAACAAATCTAATAATTCTGTTACACAACTTTTCTCATGCAATTATAATGGAAAAGTGTGTAAATGTTTTTTCCATTACACATTCGGAATAATGCTGTGGCTATGAATTTTCATTCTATACTACCCAGATCATTCCCCTGCTGATTCACCCAACCTTGAGATCTCCACACATATCGCCTAACACTTGCATGCAGTGCAAGATATTTAAGTTCACATGCATATTTAGGATTTTCACATTATCAGATGATCAGTATTATGTGTTCATATTCATTATGCATGTACAGGTACATTTTCTTTGCCGTCTGTATTCAAATCACATTGAACATATTTTGGTTACTTTTACACAAACACTGGCTCGAAATGGGTAGGGAATATGATGCAGTTCTTTTTCAATCCAGCCAGAAGGTGTCATATATTGATGGCTATAATCACCGGAACAATCAGACTTTTAATTGTACTCTTTTGAGACTCATTAGGATGGCATGTCTGTGCTCTGACTTTATGTCCAATTAGCCCAATTTCTCTGAAACCAACCAAATGCACTGTTAGCCAAATCAAATGTAATGCCAGTACAGCCGTGGCACTATTGAGAGAAATGCTCATATTTTAGTGTGATTATATAAATATACGTGTAAATAATTAAATAAGTGAGGCGCCACAAAAAGCGCACTGATTTATACATGATAATGTATTGTGAAGAAGAAAAATGTCACTGTCAGACGTCTTACCCATACGCATAAATCAAACCCCATCACCAAAAACTTGATATCCTTCCACTGGCACCTAATTAAATTAACTACGTAGAAAATCATACCCACTGTCTTAAGATTCTTCTCATTCTATTTAATAATGTCCAGGCCATACCTACATGTCCCATCTCCTTTTTCTCCACCCAATTCCCTGAGCTTCATACTCCAGCTACCAAGGCCTTTCATTGACTTCACCACTGAGTCGTTGCTTCTCATCACAAGTGGATGCAGAATTAGCCACTGCTGGCCCAATTCTAATATATAAATGCTATTATTATTATTATTAACCGTGGAGATTGTGGAGCTGCTCTTAATTATATTTCGCAAGACAACATATACAAACTTAATAAAGGATATATAATTGTTCAGCCAACGTGCATCCCATTATCACGACACGAAATTACATCAAGCGTAGGGGAAGAATAATGGAGTTCAGTATGCTATTGTAATACTGTCGAACTACAATTGTTGATGTAATCAAATTAAATTCACAACACACTCAGTGCAAGGTGTTGACTTGAAGCAGCAACGGCGTACCCAAAAAACAATCAATATTGATCCCCTCAGGCAGTGAGGAGATACATGTTCTTAATTGCATAGCACCCCAGGCTTCAGCAGATTACGCCTTTTGAGACACATGTTAGTTCCAGTTTGGGCTGTAATTATCTTTGTGTTATGTGACTGCTTCATTGATCCTAAGAATAATGGAGGCTTCCAGAAGCACTGTCTGTTTCCACTGCCAGTTTAATGCGTTTCTCTGACAAGGATGAACAAACTAGATTTTAAAAAGGTCAGCATTGCCACTGTACTGTGTTCCACAGCTCCGTGAAATTGTGTCACATAATGTTCAAATAATATCACAGCCATTATGTTTGAGAATGAAACACAACCGCTAATTGTGGAATTGTTTAAAATCCGCAATTTTATAAGTGTATTCATAACTTTGTTCACATTTAAAAATTCAGAACCAATACATACTGCATCGATGCAATAATATGGGATATATTACTAAATATTTCGGGTAAATTAGGCGAGATGAATAATGTAATTATAAAATCAACAATATATTACCCATCATTGTATTAAGAAAAATATAAGTTCCCTCTGCTGTACAGTGGACGCTACAGATCCTGTGACGTAATTCACAAGAGTCGGCCATTGTGTGCCAATGTAATGGTCCACATTTGCCAAATTTGAAATGTAGCCACAAATTACTCAACTGGAGCTACACAGCGAAAGCATCTCCTCTTGTTGGCAGCCTAATGAGTAATTGCAGGCCACATGGTGAGTCATCTTGTACCCACAGAGACAGCAAACTCTGGGGGTGCCCTTTAAAAAATATGCTCAGTCAATTTGGATTTAAGGAACTGTTGAGCAAGGTAGCTTTTTTACAGTTGTCCAGTGGGGAGGGGTAAACAAGACTATGGGTACCTTTTTTGCCAGTGTAGAAATAATACAAAATATACAAGGTTTTACCATTTCTGGCAATGAGAGAATTGTTAAGATCTTAAAACACCAAATGGACACCTTTGTGCAAAGGTTCCAGTTTGCAAGCAGCCAGACATGATTGTGGCAAAAACATTGCCAGATAAGGTAAAACATTGTATATTTTGCAGGGGTAAACAAGTTACAACATCTCAGGGCATTGGGGGCAATGTAGTCAGGACAATTAACCTAGCCAGCCTGTCTTTGGACTGTCGGAGGACACCGGAGTACCCGGAAAAAACCCACGCAAACATGAGGAGAACGTGCAAACTCCACACAGAAAGGCA